>CM047942.1:4200000-4379880 GCA_026184415.1 Trichothecium roseum | reverse complement strand
TTGCTAAGGTTAAGAGAGGACAAAGGTTTCAACGCTTCAGCACCTCTTGACTTTAGGGTTACCTAACTTTAGGGTTATTATAGGCCCTACGGGCCTAGAGATACTTAGGGTTATGGGTTTAGGGTTATTATAGGCCCTACGGGCCTAGAGATACTTAGGGTTACAGGTTTAGGGTTGAGTTAGGTATTAGGTTGATTTTCCTATAGAAGATTTCCATATATTATATGAAAATTCATGAATTTCAATCTAGGTATTAGGTCAGGTATTGGGTCTAGGTTAGGGTCAAGTCTAGGTTAGGGTCAAGTCTAGGTTAGGGTTAAGTCTAGGTTAGGGTAGGCTAGGTTAGGGTCGGGTCTAGGTTAGGGTCGGGTCTAGGTCGGGTATAGGGTAGGTATAGGGTAGGTATAGGGTATAGGGTAGGCTAGGTAGGTTAGGTAGGTTAGTAGGTGCCGTACCTTGGCGAGACTAGTAGCACATTTGAAATAGACCCATTTCAATCTCTTATCTCTAGTAGCATATTTGAAAAAGACCCATTTCAAATCTCTTATACATTGTAGCGGCTAAGAGATTGTAGTGCGGCTAATATCTAGTAGCACATTTGAAATAGACCCATTTCAAATCTCTTATATATTATAGTGCGGCTAATATATCCCTCCTAGATACAGTTGAAAAAGACCCATTTCAAATCTCTTATGTATTATAGTGCGCTTCTAGTAGCACATTTGAAATAGACCCATTTCAATCTCTTATAATACATCTATAGTGCGGCTAATATTTCCTTTTAAATGCAGTTGAAAAAGACCTATTTCAAATACAGCATTATACCTAACCTTATAGACTAAGGTTAGGTATTAAGTCAGGTATTAGGTCACTATAGGGTAGGTATAAGCTATAGTACGTACCTTTACTATACTCTATAGTAGTAGATTTGAAAAAGGCCCATTTCAAATCTCTTATAATATATTATAGTACGGCTGATATATCCCTTTAGATGTAGTTGAAAAAGGCCCATTTCAAATACAGCATTATACCTAACCCTAGACTAAGGTCAGGTATTGGGTCAGGTATTGGGTCAGGTATTGGGTCAGGTATTGGGTCAGGTATTGGGTCACTATACGGTCAGGTATTGGGTCAGGTATAGGGTCAGGTATTGGGTCACTATACGGTCAGGTATTGGGTCAGGTATTGGGTCACTATACGGTCAGGTATAGGGTCACTATACGGTCAATGTTAGGTCAGGTATTGGGTCACTATAGGGTCATAACGTCAAGTTCAGGTCACTATAAAGTCAACGTTAGGTCATATGGTCAAGTTCAGGTCACTATAAAGTCAACGTTAGGTCATACGGTCAAGTTCAGGTCACTATAAGGTCAACCTAAGTCGTACGGTCAAGTTTAGGTTATAATATCTTCGAATATATATAGACCGACGTTTTTACTTCTTTTTCTATTCTTTTCCTTTTATCTTTTATTTCTTACCTCTTTACCTCTTTACCTCTTTACCTTTTTACCTCTTTACCTTTTTACCTTATTATCTTTTCCGTTTATATAAGGTAGCCTACCCTATAGGCCTAGTCTACCTAGCCTACCCTATGGCTACGGATAACCCTAGCTTCCCTTGCCCAACTTGTCGCGGGGGATACAAAGATATCCTAGACCATATCCGGAAAAACCACCCTACCGAGCCCTATTCAGACCTAGTCCTCCAACCCCTAGGTCTAATTAGCTGCCCTGAATGCCGTACAGCCTGTAGAGGCGAACACGGCGTCAGGTGCCATATGGCCAAGATACACGGCCTTAAGGGGGCTTCGAATACCTCGACGCTACCTCGTACGGCAAGCAGGTTCTCTATAGCAGCCCCGGCCGGACCTGCCTACCCGCGAGCCCCTAAGATCACCGCCCTAGGGACCTGCAAGAGGCCTGCGGCAACACCCTCCCCACCCCGTCAACGCCATAGGAAAAATCATCGTACCTATAGCCCGCCGCAATCCCCCAGCCCCTCGAGAGTCGAGGAGACCCCGAACCCTAGAGCCCCTAGCCCTAGCACCCCCAGCCCTAGACCTGCCGGAGCCCCTACGGCCGGATCGGTCTCCTCTGACCCTTTTGCCTCTCCCAGCCCTCCCAGGGCCCTAGGCACAAAGGCAGCCCCTAGAGCTGGGCCACTCTCGTCAGACCCCTTCGAAAGTCCTAGCCCTCCCAGGACCTCAAGGACAGAAACGGCGCCGACGGTTCCCCCTAGCACCCCCAGCCCTAGACCTGCCGGAGCCCCTACAGCCGGATCGGTCTCCTCTGACCCTTTTGCCTCTCCCAGCCCTCCCAGGGCCCTAGGCACAGAGGCAGCCCCTAGAGCTGGGTCACTCTCGTCAGACCCCTTCGAAAGTCCTAGCCCTCCCAGGACCTCAAGGACAGAAACGGCGCCTACGGTTCCCCCTAGCAGCCCTAGCCCTAGGCGCTTCGAACCCTCTAGGCCCATCACCCCCCTCAGCCCGTCGGCCGCCGAGCTAGAGGCAAGCCACGCCAGCCTCCTAGCCCCTATCCTCACAAGGGACCCCGTCCAGAAGCTACTGGCCTACTCAAAGGTCAAGGTCCCGGATCAGCGCCTCCACGCCCGCCAGGCCGCCCTATTCCAGACGGCAGCCATAAGGCTGGCCAACAGCTTCAGCCAACGCCCCACGGAAAAAGCCCTGCTAGACTTCCTACTCTTACCTAGGGTCCTAGCCCTAGGCCTGAAGAAAGGTCAACTAGCCGCTACCTTACGGGCGTTCCCTTCTATATACCCCTCTATAGAAGACGACGGTCAGGACCCAGGGTCTAGCGCCAGGGTCAACGACCCGGCTAGCCAGGCAAAGAGGCTACTGGAAAAAGGGTACGTCGGAAGAGCCTCGAAAGCCCTGATCGACCAAACCCCCATAGCCGCCACCAGCCCCGACACCCTAGCTACCTTGAGGTCCAAACACCCTCTAGGCCCTAGGAATCCCTTCGGGGGCAAGACCAGCCCCAGACCCGGACAACCTGTTCAGAACGAAGCTATCCTCCAGGCCATAGCTTCGATCAACAAGGAAAAGGCCCCGGGCCTAAGCGGCTGGACGAGGCCCCTACTAGACCTAGCCATAGCCAAGGATAGCCCCGTCATCAGCTTCCTTAGACTGCTAGCCGACATGATCCGCCAGGGCACCGCCCCCGGCGCCGACCTCCTTTGTGCCTCTAGGCTCATAGGCCTCGAAAAGCCCGACGGAGGCGTAAGACCTATAGCCATAGGGGATATCGTATATAGGGTGGCCACCAAAGCTATCCTTATCACGAACTACAAGGCCGGAATGCTGCTACCTAACCAGCTAGGTGTAGGCAGCCCCGGCGGCGTCGAACCGGCCATCTTCCTTCTCGAAGAGGCCATCTCGAACCCCGAGGCAGGCTATACGAACATAGCCTCCGTAGACCTCTATAACGCCTTCAACGCCCACAGCCGGACCGCCATAGCAGCTGCCACGGCCACCTACGCCCCTACCTTCTACAAGGCAGCAGCCTGGGCCTATAATAAGCCGTCCCTCCTCATAACGGAAGACGGGACTGCCATAGCCTCGGCATCAGGGGTCCGCCAAGGAGACCCCCTGGCTGCCTTCCTATTCTCTCTGGCCTTCCGTCCTACCGTCGAGGACCTGATAAGGCGGCTACCTAAGGCAACGGTCATAACCTACCTAGACGACCTGTTCGTCCTGTCAAAGGACCAGCCCAGCCTCCCGGCCATAAAGAGGACCTTCTCGGACTCCCCGTTCACCCTAAACCTTAGGAAAACGAAGGAGACGGCCACCCAGGACCTCCGTCGCGAGGGCCTGGCTGCCCTTGGGACCTACATAGGCCCCATAGCCAAAAAGAGGTCCTTCCTAGAGGCCAAGGTCGCCGAGCTGAGGCAGGCTATAAAAGCCATAGAAGGCCTGCCGAAGCAGTATACCCTGATCCTCCTCAGGGGCAGCGTCCAACTCCTCCTCCGCCACCTCCTCCGCCAGCTCAACCCCGCATGCCTCTTAGACCTCTGGGAGTCTGCCGACAAGCTTATCGTCGAGGCGGTCATAACCCTCGCCTCTAGGGGCCCGAAAGGTCATACGGCCAAGGTTAACCAAGACCTTATAGCCCTCCCTGTCAAGGAAGGCGGCCTCGGCCTGCCGGCCCACAAAGAGCTCGCCCACGGCCTCTACCAAGCAGCCAGGGAAGTAGCCAGACCTGCCTTAGAAGCTATAGGGGTCAAGCTGCGCTCTAGCCAGACTGCCCCTGTCGCCCTAGCTAGAGAGGTCACGAAGCTGGCCACGAAGGAGAGGCTGGAAAGGGTCCTGGCTACTCTAGACCCCGCCCAGCAAGCCAGCCGGCTAGAAAACGCCGCCTACCTCGGCCGCAAGTGGCTCGACGTCCTGCCTACGCAAAAACAGCTTATAATCGCGGACAACGAGATCACCGAGGCTATTAGGGCCAGGCTGCTAGTCCCTATCAAGCCCCTAGACCTGCCTTGCAACGCCTGCGGAGCCAAGGTCAACCTAGGCCACGAGGACGTCTGCCGCGGCGCTAATAGGCGCTGGATCATCAGGCACGACCAGGTTAATAGGGCTTTCGTACGAGCTGCCGGCTCTAACCCGACCCTAGAAGTCGAGAAAGAGCCAAGGGTATCCGTTACGAACAGCCTCAGGGCCGACTTCTCGATAGCCTCGGGAAACAAGCCCAGCTACTACGACATCCAAATCGTAGCCATTAACAAGGCTGAGGCTAAAGACGACCCATACAAGACCCTCCGAGAGGCTGCACAAGCTAAAAAACTCAAGTATAGCGCCCTCGGATCGTCTTTCTACCCTATCGTTATCTCGGCAGGCGGCCTTATGGATAAAGAGACGGCAGAAGCCTATAAGGCTATCCAGGCCTCGATCGGACCGACTGCGGCCGGCTGGCTAGATACGTCGATCTCCCTAGCCCTACTAAGGACTAGAGCCGGATCGGCTATATCTATAGCTAGAATATAGGTAAACCCTACCTATAAGGGACCCCTCTACCGATAACCTAAGGGATTTCTCCATTTTTCTCTTTCCTTTTCTTTTTCCTTTTCTTTCTCTATTTTCCCTTACCTATCTATTTTCTTTTCTCTCCTTCTTCTTATCTCTTTATCTCTTAAGTATTTTCTTTTTACCTTTCCCTTTCCTTATAATTAAATAGAAAACCAACTAGCGATAAGCTTTAGATAACTTAATATACCCTAACTTAACCCTAAGCTATTTAACTTTCTCGCTAATTTATAGTAAGTATTTACTAATATATTTCGTTTACGTCCCTTCGTAAGGTTTCGTTTTCTTATCGGAGAGATTATATATTATTTTCGTAAATAATAATATTTTCTATATATTCTCCGATAATATTATTAAGATTATTAATACGAGTCTCTTAATCTTATATATAATCTCGGAGATAGTTTTAACCTTAATTTAAATATTTAGAGGTCCCGTCTATATCTATACGAGGTTACTCTTTAGGTATAAGTATACCTCCGGTTTTAAATAAAAAGTTCGCGGGGTTAAATATTATATCGTTCGTTATTACTTAAGTCCGATATAATAAGATCTTAAATAAGAGCTTTTAATATATAACGGTCGTAGTCTTAAATTAATTACTATAAGGTAGGTAAGATAAGATAGTTTCCGAATAATTTATATTCGTAAAGTCTTAAGGCGTTAAGAGTAATATATAATATTATATATTACGTTATTTATTATTATTAAAGGTAATATTTAAGTAAAGGTTATATTTATTAATAAATAGGGTAATAATATTATTAAAAGCTATTATAAGAGAATATAATCTATCTAGGTAAAGAATATATTTTTATAGCTATAAGTACGTGCGGGAATTAATACGTTTAGCTAATTCTAGCCGTAATATTAATCGACGCGGTCGGCGTTCGACCGTCTCGACTTAGTTAAAGTAATCGATACTTAACTACTTCGATCGCTAGTTTCGATAGTTACGTATACTCGTTATAACCTACCCTATAGCTCGTATTTAATATATAGGTTATCTCGTCCTAGACTATCGTTATAATTAGTCCGTCTAAGGTAGTATAGTATCTACCTTCTAGTTATGTTAGATAACCTGGTTACGTTAGTTCGTAATATATAAGAACACGCTCTTTACCTAGATAAATTATACTCTTTTCGAAATAGCTTTTAATAATATTATTACCTTATTTATTAATAAACGTAATCTTTACTTAAATATTACCTTTAATAGTAATAAATAATATAATATATAATATTATATATTACTCCTAACGCCCTAGGACTCTACGAATATAAACTATTTAGAAATTATTTTATCTTACCTACTTTATAATAATTAGCCCGAGACCACGACCGTTATAATATAGTATTATACCTAACCTTATAGACTAAGGTCAGGTATAGGGTTAGGTATTAGGTCAGGTATAGGGTCACTATACGGTTAATATTAAGTTAGGGTTTAGGTCACTATATAGTTATAAGGTTAAGTTCAGGTTACTATAAAGTTAACGTTAGGTTATAACGTTAAGTTTAGGTTACTATAAAGTTAACGTTAAGTTATATAGTTAAGTTTAGGTCACTATAAAGTTAACGTTAAGTTATATAGTCGGTTTAATAACGCCTATTTATATTAGCGTCGAATATATATAGACCGACCTTTTAACTTATTTTTCTATCTTTTTTTCTATCTTTTTTCTATCTTTTTTTCTATCCCTTAAATAGCTCCTCTCTATCTCCTTAGATAGCTCTTTCTATCTCTTGGATATCTTTCCTCTGGTTAGTCTCCTTAGATAGCTCTTTCTATCTCTTAGATATCTTTCCTCTCTTCCTCGAGACACCTCTCTCGGACACCGTCCTCTCTCCCTCGAGACACCTCTCTCGGACCTACGGCGCCTGTCCCTATAGCTCCGGATAGCCTTCCTTGTCCGACCTGCGACGGCGTCTACAAGGACATCTTAGACCATATCCGGAAAAAACACCCTGCCGAGCCCTATTCAGATCGGCTATATTTATAGCTAGAATATAGGTAAACCCTACCTATAAGAGACCTTTCTACCGATAACTTAAGGGATTTCTTTATTTTTCTTTTTCTTTTTCTTTCTCTATTTTTTTCTCTCTTTTCTTATCTATTTATTTTCTTTTCTTTTTTTTTATTATCTTTTTATCTCTTAAATATTTTCTTTTTACCTTTCCCTTTCCTTATAATTAAATAGAAAACTAACTAGTAATAAGCTTTAAATAACTTAATATACCCTAACTTAACCCTAATTAACTAAACGTACTAATTTTAATAAATATCTATAATTATAAGAATATGCTTTTTTACTTAAATAAATTATATTTTTTTAAAAATAGCTTTTAATAATATTATTACCTAATTTATTAATAAATATAATTTTTATTAAATATTACCTTTAATAATAATAAATAACGTAATATACGATATTATATATTACTTTTAATACTTTAAGACTTTATAAATATGAACTATTCGGAAACTATCTTACCTTATTTACCTTATAATAATTAGTTTAAGACCACGACCGTTATAACTCTATTAGACCGACCGCGGCTAGCTAGCTAGATATATCGATCTCTCTAGCCTTATTAAGGACTAGAGCCGGATCGGTTATATTTATAGCTAGAATATAGGTAAATCCTTACTTATAAGGGACCCTTTTACTAATAACCTAAGGGATTTTTTTTTTCTATCTCTTTCTCCCTCCTCTTACTTATTTATTTATTTTCTTTTCTTTTTCTTATTCCCTTATCTCTTAAATACTTCCTTTTTACCTCTCTCTCTTTCTTTTATAAATAGAAAACCAACTAGCGATAAGCTTTAGATAACTTAATATACCCTAACTTAACCTTAATCTAACTCTAACTTTAGCGATAGACCTATACCTACCGAGATAGTAACTAATACATTAAAACCTAAAAATATATTAACTTCGAATCTTATTATTTCTAGTCGCTCTCAGCTTCACTATCAATACTACCATTATCTATATCGGTATCGTACTTTGTGTTTCCTTGGCCCAACTCTTCCAACTCCTTTCTAGCAGCTACGCCTGCTCCCAAAACTGAAAAAAACAAGTGATCTTGTGTTAGTGGTTTGCCCTGGCAGATGAAGCCCATCGGGGTATGCAAGATATCTTGTGTCTGACGATAGTTGGTAAGCCAGTCAAGTAAGAACTTGAGAGGTTGGCGCGCAACTAGTTTGCACTTCATGCGATAGCTTTCGGATCTGTGGGCGAGATCTGCTAACGAAGGAGTTTCGCTTTGGATACCAAGCCAGAATAGCAGTGACGAGTATTGAATGTACTCGAAGTAAAGCCCCCCAGCGAGGACACAGAGTTCTACCGCCAGCCATGTAGGGAGTGACGGCAATGAGTCTCTGGATGTCACTGCGTAAAAATCTAACCTATTGAATACCTGCATTAATCTCGTGACGGGTGCTGCGTAACAAAGAAGAGAGACCTTGGAAGTGGTACGCCGAAGGGTAGGTATAAGTAGCTCAGCCTCCTCCGGAACCAAGACAACTGCGGTCTCAGTCTCTGGAGCCCAAAGAACCCATTCCACAGGACGCTGTTCAGTGGTTAGGGCGAATCATATATATATCATTTATGGAATAGACTTACAATAATAGCTGCCTCCGTTTCAGAGTGGTCTGCCTTGATCGTCTCGGTAAATTGCTTTGTTACGAACAATCTTGAACCAGTCGTCGTTACTGAAAATCGACGTCCAATTGTAGTACGCCCAACATACTTAAAAGCCTGTATGAAATTGTTACCCGGGCCTAGGGTGCCGGATTCCACAAAGCTTAATATAGCCTCGTTGAGCCCAGGGAAATCGAGGGGGATATAGCCATGTGGTCTTTCGCGTTCCCGCTCCTCCTCAACTTCAAACTCGAACTCACGCTCCTGTTCAACTTCCTCTAGGGCTAGCAATCTGGTCGTTTGGGTGGTGTTCTCTGCCAACTGCACTTTCTGTCGGTCTAGCTTTGACATATACGCGTTCAATCGGGACAAGCTGGATGTGAAAGTGGTCGTTGCCGAGGTTTGCGGCGGAGATCCATAGAGTACTTCCAGTGTTTTTTGTTCCTTTTCCTGTATCACGTCCAAAAGCTGGCGCGCAGAAGGCCCATTCGTTAAAAAGTCTGGATGCGCATCGATCGCGTTCATTCGCTGGCAGTAGCTAACACCCTGTGAGATATGCAGACCCATAAGGTTTTCGTTTGCGACGCAGCTCTGCTCGAGAAGCCAGCGAACCACATCGAGAGAGTTTATAATACTGTTGGTGTTTCCGGCTTGAGTTATCATGCGCAGATGGCAAATACTACGGTAAACGTCGGGAGGAGCTATAAAAGCAATACATTGTGTCGTGCCGAGTTGTCTCATTCGCATCGCGGCTACGGAATAGTTAGCTTAGTGCAGAAGCCATGTACATGTAAAATATACATGTAAATATATGTATTCATACCTTGGACTGTTTGGTCCTTGGTCTGGCCCAGACTTAGAGTCACAGCCCCTCTTGCTTTTGGAGGTAGCTTTAGGTCTGTACCGCGAGTATGCCTCTGGTCGATATAAACAACGCAATGCTCCAGGTTTTCTGCAAATGGGCTCAACAAAAGAGGCATAGGTAGCTTTTGAAATCGAGTCTGTACCATAGCCCTGCTATCCTTGTCGAAGTACACAGCACCGTCAGCTTCTCGGTTGGTAGCGAGCCAGGTAGTAGCAACGGCGTGGTTCTCCATCTCGAGAATGTAGGCTCCGGCGTCTATTAGTACCTTTATACCACTGTCGCGCAAAAGCTCAAGAAGCTTATCTTCTGTCAGGTGTTGACCAGATTTATTAATCGCCGTGTAACACATCCTATTTCGTTCTTCGAGAAGATAGCTTAGCACCTCCGCGTTTGTCTTAAGCAGAGTATCCAAGTCGTCTTGTTTAATCGTTCCTGGCAAGAGGCTCTTGTTATCATTGGTTCCACTAAATCCCGTCGTTAAGGAGGCGTGGTAGATAGTACTATCGAGTGGTATATCCCACCCAGAAGACTGTAGTTTCATGGTAAACTGCTTGGCGTAAACAGGAAAGACAAAGTTATCCATGTAATAGTTTAGTATGTTCCTGTCAAATCGAACATGATCCCACAGCTGATCCATTTGGTTATCATTGTTGATATTAATCAAGTTCCAGTGTCGAAGAGACACTGGCAAGTTTGATTCGTACGTTAAGCGCTCCCAACGTGCTGCGGGGTCGTCTGACAACATAACGTTCTGAAGACTCTGGACCATTTGAGGACATGTTAAACCGGTTTGGTAGAAGGCTAAGTATGTTAGGATGATGGCAGTATCTGGATGGCCATACTCCGAAGTAGCAGAGGGTACCCCTTTGGCTTCAAATGGGACAGCCATTGGTGCCCTATCCGGATGCAGCCCGTATTGTACGTTCCAAAGCTTGGATAGGCATAGGAGTAAGATGCGCTGAGATATAATGCCTCTGAGCAAGTATAAAGTCTTGACACCAAATATGTCATCCGCCAGGCAGCGTTTGATGGCTTCCCATATGGGAGGGTCAAATTCATCACCTCTCAAAATACTGCATACATCACCCTTGATCTTAGCAGCTGTGCCCTCTTTGAACTTGAACCTCGAGAAGCGGTCCTCGCGAATATCCTCAAGCAAAAGATCCATTAATGCATTCTCAGTTTCTTCGTTGACGATATGAATTAGGGGGAATGCGCTATTACGGTCGATGACCTCAATCCCGCCAGAAAATTGTTGTTGGAGCGTAGTCGTATGTGAATGAACAAGGGCAAGCAGTTCCTCGACGATGCGCCAACGGTTGGGTTGGCCGTCCAAAGGCAGCGCGCACCCGGATGGGTAGATAAGCTGCGTCTTTGGGGACAGAATGAAATCAGACTCATCAAGCACGTCGCGGCAAGTTCGATCGAGCCAGGACTGGATCCTAACCATTTGTTCGGCAATCGCCGTGTGTCTATCGGCTAGTTTTTGAAAACCGCTCATCTTGAAGGAAAGAAGATGCTCGGGTAAGCATATCATGACGCCACTTCTTTGGGCCATGTTCTTGTGCATTTGCTCAAAAAGTTGTAACTGTCTGCTGTGCATCGGGGACCGTCGTGCAAAGGGGATATGCTGGATTCTTCGACCAACGAGCCCTCCTAAGCGACTCTGGATAATTTGTGATGTCTGAAGGAGCAGTGCCTTTGGCACGACTAGCCTGCAAAGGCTTCTACCATTTGCAAGGGCGGTAACGGCCATGGGAAGAATGCATGATGTTTTTCCTGTGATACGAGACTTGTTAGTCGACGAATCACTGGTTGGATTGTAGAGACTTACCTTCGCCCATGTTTAACTGTAAGACAGAATTCTTCCTAGAGGTAGGATGTATAACAGCTTTGGCCACGTCGACTTGAGACGTTCGAATGAGGATATCATTGTCAATCTCAAGTAAAATCCAGTCAGGGTACTCACTCGGATCCCAGTTTGTGTGGCCTTCATACCGCTGCTCGCTCTCCAGCCTCCTTGAGTCAGAGGATAGATAAGCATCCTTCATCCTAAGTAAACGCTGCAACTTTGTGATTGTCAGGGCGTATTGAACGAGACCGTGCTTGACGCTCCTACTTAGTGGTATTGCGTCATTCTGCCTCAAGAGCTCCATCATTGCGACAGGGGAAGAGCAAGGCCAGAGGTTGCCGTAACTAAGCCATAGATGGCCGGTATCTCCTTGCGAAAATGCTTCTATAAGTACTGTCTCGTAATCCCGTAGCTTAGCTTTTGTTGAAGCTAAGTTTGACCCTATAGTATCAATCGACACGGGGTTGATTCGAGGTTTTGGTGCTTCTTTTTCCCTGATTAGCGCGTTAATGGAAGACAAAAGATCGGTACCATAGTCCTGGCGGACAATGCTAGATGACGATTTCAGAGTGTGGGCGAGAGCTTTGAGGTCATCCATCTGATGTGATCGGCGAGATAATTGATTCGATAGGTCGCCCTTGTGCGAGAATCTTTCCAACAGTGGCGGCTCAGTTTCGGGCACGGTCTTGGGGTAGCTTTCCTTAATAGCCGGCAATTCTTTGCCTACTAGGATTCCGGCTAAGGTTGGTAAGTAGTATCGAGCTCCGGGTTGGGCTTTATGAATACAATCTTGATGCTTTGTCTTGTGAAATGTCCACCGAACAGCCTCAGTTTTTTTTACCCTCGAAGGTTGCTGAGCCACAACAGCCTCTATTTTGCCCAGGTAGGATGACAAGTCCCAATTTTGGGCCAGCCGCTCTAGCTCAGGGGCCAAGGACTTCCATGCCTGATCCAAGACGATGTAACGGATCCCCAGGCGCTCCATCCTTTCACGAAAGTCCTGTTCAGAAGCTGGGATACTAGGCCAGATAGAAACAATGTAGTTTGTTATGATGTCAGATTCCTCGTCTTGATAGGCAGTGAATGTATTTTCCGAACACATTATCCGCTCTCTTGCTTTCTTCGTAAGATGTGCCTGGAAGAATTTCGCATAAGACGGCTGATTTGTTAAAACGAGCCTCTTCAATGCATTATCGGCCGGAGTTTCCTTCTGGCTGAACCTTAGAAAGTGTTTGTGCGCAGGGGGCTCCAATGCTCTGAGGTCTGCATGTCCGGCAATGGCTACTAGTAGAGATACCATAGCGTTCCCATCTTCTCGTCCAAAGGCTATCACACACAAGATGAACATGACTGAATACTTGAAGGCAATATCTCCCACATTTCTCATGGCCGCCACATAGCTACCAAAACCAAGCGGGACATCTTCATTGAGCAGCCGGCGTACATCGAGGGCCGCGGGCGGTCCGTTGAAGCCTCCTACCGTCCCACTGTCCTTCAGCATCGTGGCAACCTCGCTCATGTTCACCTTAGCGGGCAGCACTCCCTGTAGTTTCATGATCACTTCGCGTACGCAGCGGCCGCCTTTGAAACTTCCAATGCCTCTACCTGGCCAGGTTACCTCGACTCCCTGGACGGCTTTGAGGATGACTATATCCGATGAGAGACAGATTCGCTCATAATTGAGCCTGCGTATAAACCCGCGTTGGCTCAAGGGATGCATATCCGTCGACTCAAAATTCGCCATCATTTCAACATTGGTAAATGGCGTTGCTTCTTCATGGAAAGCCTCCAGTTCCTGGGATTGTCGCAAAATGCCTCGCACAATACTGTCGTAAGCTTCGTGCTGGATCGTCATCGTTAACTGCTTGTCCCATCTAACTTTCTGATAGGCGTTTATACCTGGTGGGTAGAATTGACGCTTGGGGGAAAGTGATTGAAGAAGTAGCAAATAGTTCCGAGGAGGGTCTTGGAGGGGTGCCCATGGCTGACTACGAGCCGAGGTCAAACACTGCAGCGCCTCCTCAGTACCAGTCCGGCCAGTAAGCCTGTCGGGTATCGGGAAGGATGTGAGGGCATGAATGGCGGCTCTGAGATACAGAAGTTTTGGGTCTGGGGGACTCTGCAAACGACCGAGGACGTTGTCGATAGAGAACTGGGCGTACCGGCCCTTGTTGGAAATATCAACAGTGACGTGTATACCTTTTGCTCTCCAGCTAAACTCGCCGTCTGGCAACAGCAGACTCCTTTTTTCAGAGTTACGTCTATTCATCAAAACAATATGACTCTTTAGGCCGTATAGCGTGCCTATGTCTTGATTTGGAGCCACCTCAGCTCGCAGCTGTTTTGACTCTAATCTCTGGTTTTGATTGACGAAAAACTTGATCTCCAATCTCTTCATTTCCACGCTAACGGCGCCTCTTTCACCCAT
Organism: Trichothecium roseum; assembly: GCA_026184415.1. Lineage (NCBI taxonomy): Eukaryota > Fungi > Ascomycota > Sordariomycetes > Hypocreales > Trichothecium > Trichothecium roseum. The sequence continues at coordinate 4,366,047 of CM047942.1, read as the reverse complement.
CGGCTGGAATATGACCAACCGTCGGACATCCTCAAACCCCTTAAAGACTGAGGAAATGACTATTCCCGTGCGAGACTGAGGTTCTACCAAGCGGCTACCTGGTTGCAATTTCCCGTACTTCATAACTCTGCTCCTAACGGCTATGCTGTCATGGACGTGGAGCACCCACATAGATGGCTTGGATACCCTCCAGATATTTGGCTTGCGCCGGAACTGTAATTCTCCAGTTTTGAGCTTCATCCAATGCACGCAGTCGTCGATCAGCTCGGTTGGCAGATCCGGAGGTCTGGCCTCATCATCTTTATTTCCAAAAACGTGTCTTGGGATATGTTGATATAGTACTCCCATGATCCATGCTTGTATGATGACCCGTCCGTTGTGCGTTCCGAAATGAATTTCGTGACCGTGTACCTCACTGATGAGCTGATGCTGCATACCGGGTGTATTAGAGGGACAGGTCAAGAGAAATTGATTCTCGAACATGTCTCTGACAGCCGGATCGTCGCGTATTTGCAGGGGTAGTTTACCAAACGATTTCCCGTCAATTAGGAGATGTCCTTGCAGCAAATGATAGTGCACCACCTGCTCTTTTCTTCCATGGTCGGCCAGTACCTTCGAGGCAACCCATCCAGAGGCGAGAGGTTCCAGAAACCTCCATGATGCGTATGTCCTCTTCCTGTCGGCTCCGGCGTTGGTCCACGCCTCGTTAATGCACTGGTTGAGAATCTCATGGTGAGAAGTAAGCCATTCGCGGATCATGTAACGCATGTTGTGTGTCATCATCAGGTCTCTGATAAGCATTTTATTGATATCACCCGACTCTTGTTCCAAACTCCGTACAAGGTTCTCCTGCAACGCAATAGATGCGCGGAAGAAATGCTTGATGCCCTCCGCTGTAATCTTCGGAGCGATATCCCCTGAGGCATCGACACAAACACTAAATGTTTGCCGACATAGCAGGGCAGCCCAGAGCGCGTATAAAGTACCTTTGCAGGCCACTTCGGCGTCGATAGAGGACCGCACAGCCTGTCTGAGGTGAAGTAACCATAGCGACGTTGTCTCGCGTATGGTATCCAGGATGCCTTGAAACCCTGACTTGCAAGATGGTGGGGCGAGGTGATAGGCCCGCAAAGTCATTGTGAGTATGACGCTCATACAATGTACTTCGCTCCAGCTTGAGACTAGACTTTGTATTTTTTTTGATAATTGTTCGCATAACCTCTCGCAGAACCTCACGTCGTCCATTGTTGCATGAGCTTCACGCAATGTACCAGTGGTCAACATTGCCGGGCCGACATGTAAAGCGGCATGGTTCAGCAGCCTCATTGTCGCTTCGCTACTAAAGTTAATGTTACTCGAGGCGAGCTCGACGAGAATCACCAGCCACCTACGACCACGGCTCGATACTATCCTTTGAAAGGCGTTGAACTCGTGCACAGAGATGCTTGGCGGGCAGATGAGTCCCATTGCAACGATCTCATACGAGGATGGTTTATAGAGCTTGTCTCCCGGTAGGGGATCCGAGTCCGCGTATGGGTCGGGAAGGTATCCCGGTAAAATATCCCCCATCATATACCGGTAACTAGGTCTAGGCGGGAGATCGGAAGCCCAGGTTTGCGTCTGCGTATCGTAGTAACTAAGACATGGGCCGAAAGGGTAGAAGACTTCGTGCGTAGACTTGGGGAGCTTCAGTTCTCGGTAATGCGTTTGGAGAAACGACTTTTTCTGCGAGGCGAGCGTGAGGTGACTGCCTACGTTGCCCAACTTCCAAAAGGGTTGGAGCTGGATAAATTTATCCAAAGTCATGACCGGCTCTGGGCTATTCCTTTCGATGCGATGACAGCCCAAGAGATACAGCCTCCACGTAGCAATTCTATACCAGTACAAGTAGTTAGGAGTAGCCAACTCAAGTAGTACAGCTGATTTGTGCTCCTGCTCCGAAGGAAGGTAATCTTCGTGGACGGCGATTTTGAGCTTCTTGCGGGCGCGCCGTTGTGAGCACCGGTTGCAACGACTGACTAATTGCTTGCTATCCGATGATTTGATGCAAGCACAGACCCCACTATTGATAGAAAGCGTCAGGGTATCGTATCTTTTCTTTAGCTGGTTCAACTTCTCTATCCGAAGCTGCTTTGCAGTTTCGGAAGCCACTGAGATAGATTCGCCGTGTTCCCACAGCGAGGCTCCACTAGCGAGCTGCAAAAACTTGGATGCGAAGGCATTCTTGGTCTTTGGGTCGTCAAAGATGTGTCCGTGGTCTGGCTTGCTTCTAGACACCCTGTTGGCTATATATCTCTGCACCAAAAGCAACCGGTCCATCTCGGCGCGTGTTAAGAGACAGAGGGCATCCAGAGCTTCGGGGGCAAACATAGGGCGGTAATTTGCGAAAAGAGGACATTCTTCGATGGCAGCTTGGTCCATAGATACCCAAAACTCGAATAGGCGCAACAAATAACGACTAGCTGGTAGAGGGTCGCCATGGAAAGCCTCGCCTACGCTATCCATATAGGCGACGAGTTTCGAGGCCTCCATTATGACCCTCGTCTGGAAAGAAAGCTTGTTTGCTGATCCAATCTTATTGTTGTGCTCGAAATCGGCCAGGGCATAGTACTTGTTCGCCAAAGAAATCATCTTGCTAACAGAGCTATCGTCAAATGACGGTAGGTCATAGCTCATTTTTGGATTTGATGGCTTGGGCTTTTTTTTTAGTACACTGAGTAGATAGCTACGACTGTTCTTTAGCTGTAACCGGGTATGGGCCTTTGGTGCCCGATGTGGGAGGATGGGAATCTGGCGAATAGACTCCCTCTTGTAATTATCCCATGCCACGCCAACTTTCAGTTTGACATCTGAGATGGTGATCCTGAAGCCTTCAGACGTGGCCGCGAACAGAGCTTCATATACATGACGACTCTCCTTGGGGCAACATGACTTTTCTGACTCGAGCTTGGCAAGCCTTCTGCATAGCTTTGATAGGAGCACGAGTGTCTTTTCGGGGTGTAGCCTCCCCACGCAATCTTCCAAGAGATCTGAAAGCACTCGGCATATCAAGAACTTGTATCGAATTCTACCGCAGGCGTCCCCATCGCTGCTAGCTGTGCAAAGCAGTCGCTGGGCAGCGACGCGGAGCACCAACCAATATGCAGATCGTCGCCAGGGAACCTGAGAAGCATCAAGCACAGAATCATCCCTTATGCGCTTATGTGTCTTAGGCGGGTCAACAGACTGCCCTAGGCTATCGAGAAGGGAGAATAGCATTTCTGTGACGAGGGCGGGTTCAGGGGGGTCACGAGCCTCGGCGATGGACTTGCCGGCCTTTGTCGCCCGCGCAGAGAATTGTTCGAAGCTTTCAGAGCTTGCGTCTTCCAGAAAAGTTGCCAAGGTTTTAGAAAACAGTTCCCAGTCCTCATTATTGAGCGTCATAGATACCGCATAGTCTGGAAAGTCCCTCGACAAGGTATGCGGCGTCGTGATAACGGTCCTACTCGGTGGTAGAACCTCAAATGCTTCAAATGTGACAGTAGAGCTGTTGAAGACAATTAGTTATAATTACATTCCACGTAGCCCATCTTGTTGAGCAGCATATGGTTAAAGGAGGCCGTTAACATACTGTGGTCCGTTCTTATGAATAAGAATGCCCGCATTCTGGGTATCGAGGTGAAGTACAAGCCAAGTAGGGGTTGAGCTTTTGTGAAGCCGATCCAACTCTGTCACTAAATCGCTTTTTCCAAGATACCCGTTGTGCATGCGGCGAGAGATACCGATCGTAGAGCCAAGGATTTCCCAAACGGCATTGTCTGGAAACAGTGTAGCAAAAGCTGCGCAGCTGTTCCGAAGACGGTTGCCAAATTGCCATAAAAGGCCATTGTCATCCCCATCATTTGCGGTCGGCAGCTTGGGCGGAAGCACCATATGATGAAAGATGGCATCATATATGTGAGAGCTGTCGGCACTCATATCGAAACATTCATTTAATTTCTCTTCCAAAAACAAAGGCTGTAGCTATACTTTCCTGGTGCTAATTTACCGTTGTATAGGAAGGTAATTAAATATTTTAGCAAAGCAAATAGCGAATTACATCCCCTTATATAATAACTCAACAAGTTCCTAGGTAGTGCATACCCAAGAGCCGGTATCAATATTAGTTTATCCTTTCGAAAAGCTTCGCTTCCACTCACAATAGTGTTTTTCTTACTGTGCCTCAATCTTGCTGCTCCAACCCTTTCTTTTAGTTTAAAATTACTATCGATATTGGCCTCTAGCATTAACTAATGTCTCAAAAGCTTGAAACGGCCAGTTGAACGCTTAATATTGCGTGAGAAGGTTATGCTTTTCTCAAACGCTTCTAGGTAGTTTTTTTTCTCTCTTGTTGGCTTCCCTGACTTCCTATACTCGACGTTCTTTGTTAGAGACCGGATTGCATCTAGGTATTGCTTTGAACTTGTGGCTTTGTGTTTCTTTTCTTCTGGAAATTTTCCATAGCCGAATATACTACGCATGCTTTTTACAGCGCTACATGCGTAGTTGATGTGCAACAATAATCGATTTTTCTTAATAAATCTTGTATAAACAATTTGCTATAGCTTTACACACGTCATTTACGCAATGATTTTTGGCCCCACTCGTCGTTTTATATGCATGTTGGCTGCCCTGTGCGACATTCTGCTGGTCTTGTTATGTGTCTAATTCCCATTGGAGGGCAGATATAACGAGCGTCAGGCTTATTATTTAGCTTTTAATACTGTGGGCTACCTGCGTGTTACGGGCTGGCAGAGACTGACTTTCTGCATTTAGATGATATCTGATATCGAGGCTTGCATGCCAATGAGAGAACCTGTTCTAGTCTGTATCTTGTAGGAGTGGCACGGATTGCGTATGCGATATGTATGCGTTGTATAACATGCGCAGATGATTCATCTACTGTCTGCTCCTTACTCGTTCTCTCCTAGATTGATATATGGTTGGTTAGGCATCGAAATTTAACAATACATACGGAGTACAGCAAACGATGTCAACAACCCTCCGGGGGTAAATGCCGTACCTCTATGACACACACACACACACACACACTGCGGCCGCCAAGGAGTTGATCCCTCACGGGATCCATAAACCCAAGTCACTTCCGATGCACCAATACCTCCATATCCTAATGCACATGCATGTCTGGGTTGGTAGCCACGGCTGCGCCCAGGCAGCCGGGGAAGCCTTGAGGGCCAGCTGAGGTCGGCCTGCATATGTAAGTACCCACCAAGGCCAACAGTAAACTTGGCAGTTCCACAAGTACAAGTTTATTCTTTCTCTGCTTGAGTTAGAATATAGACGAGTTAACGCACGACTCCGTAGCGCACACCGGCATAGCTGCGCCGGCTCCTTGCGCCGTGGGGCAAAACAATGATAGGAACAGCAGGGAATAGGGAGGACTTGTTGCCTTTAGAGTCCGATACGTGACTCATAATCAAACAAAGGCAGACAGCTACCTGGCCTTCAATCCGAGCTCGTCGTGGGATTTGTCTCATTGCCATGATGCTAACGATGCCGATAGTTTCCCTTCAGCTCTTGTTGACCAAATTGCATTCCGTGATCCAAACGAGCCCAAGGCCATCGGCTATGTGTTTTTACTCGCAGCGCCTGTGTTCGACCCTAGCCTGCCAACAGTCGACGCTGACTACTCGTCCATTATTGGCAAGCATGACAGTGGAAGAGTAGAACAATAAATCACGTCTCCTTATGAAATCTAGGTTGAACAAAAAGGTCTACACAGCAGGCAATAGTAAGAATCTGTGCAGAGTTCTTCTTCTACAGAGACTAATGCGAATTCACTTTAAGGAAGAAGCGCAACTGATTCGAGGTATCGGCTTGAACGTGTGGACCGAAATGCGTAGGTAGACCGATAAGCTTGCTGAAGCGGATTAGGTTAACAGCTTGCTGAATTCGGCGGGGCAAGGGTACAAGACACATGCAGTGTCGTAATATGGGGTATCAGGGCAACTGTATATGTCAAGCAGTTTCAACGGACGTTATAAGCTCTATGGGCCTAATTATTCTGATTCTAGAAGCATATATCTACGGAGTACTCCCGGGCAGGATAGCGTAATTAGTAGCTATTCCACTAGATATTATAGTAAGCTATCTGCAGAAGATTTTATTACATATCGTGTTATTAATAGGCCCAACGAATTAGTAAAGATTAACTTCTGTTTAACAAGGAAGACCTTTTTACAATATAGGTGAAGGTATTAGATTTCTTTGTCTATAGTTTTCACGAGCTATAGTTTAGGTATTTCGGATAAAGAACGTCCCTTATAATATATACGTACTAATAATTTCGAATATATCTAACAGTAGTCTTAATATTACACGATTCTCTTTACATTCCTAGAGGGATACTAATTCATATTTGATGTAATGAATAGACTCTCCCAAGGGCTGATTTGGATTGCCTGAGGTCCAATGTTTGTAAGGATAATCTTTATATGCCTTATGAGCTCTATCGTGTTCTCTTGGATAACCAAGGAGCTTGAGACTACATCTTGTATTCGCCCCGAGGCGCGTCTGTAGTACGCCTTGCTCAGTAGTGCCCCTTCACTCCCAATAGGATTGTTCTGGATACGCTAGACTATAGATGTAGGTGCGCGCAACGGAGCGAGATATAAGCGTTTTCTTTTCTAATTAACTCCTAGAAATTCATCAGTGTCTGGTCATCCCTGGTGGCTTCCAGATTCATCAGCTATGGCATGATTGCTATCTTCGTAAGGCCGTACCTATATGCAATCGATTCATATGGTGTGCACACAGCTTCAGCTCCTGGATTCATGTTCTTTAGTCGATGCCTGGTATCTGGAGGCGTCATAACAGCCGACTCGGCCATCTATGAGAAGTACAGTATTCCATATACATTGACTGTTCTCGGAGCTATTAGCGCTGCAATGGCAATTTTCCCTTATGTCTTTTCATACTACGGCCCGATAATACGTAAGGGAAGCAAAAAAATTACATTTCAGGGGTTAAGTTGTACATCGACTCCCTACATAACACAACCTTTGCATGCTACTAAGAGGAGTGCCTACTAGCTAGAGGATAAGTAAAGACAAAACTCGGTCAAAAGTATAATGCGGTTACGGACATTACGTAAAGAAGGAACAAACCAGATAGTATTTTACTCTCGCATCTATAGCCCTATGTTTCTATACGTATTATAATACCATTACTATTTTAATGTCCATGGATATATTGGTGGTTACTCCTTTCGTAAATCGTGCCGAGATAATAAATAAATAACTCTTAGACAACTGCCTGCTGCTTTTGCACCTGCTGCACCTTTGCCATAAAGTCTGCAGACTCGGCGGCGAACTTGCATCGCTTACGGATAGCCGCCCCGTACTTGTAGAAGAGAAAGGGGAAAGGCATGCAGGCAAGTGACAAGAAGGCGGGCACAGAAGACGCCCAGTGAATACCGAGTGCATCATACATGTCCGACGCGAACAAGGGGAAAGCAGCTCCAAATAGTGAGCGAATAACGGAACTAGCAGCGAGGACAGAGGCGGCGTAGATAGTATAAGCGTCGACAAGGTAGTTCATGGTGCTCAGGAAAGTCAAGACCATGCCAAAGCCAAATGGTACTCCGGCAGAGATGCTAATAGCCCAATGCAACTCTGGCTGATTTGTCCACGCAAACCAGAACATACCGATTGGGAGAAAGACACTTCCCACCATTGTCGTGGTCAGTCGGGCCTCGGGGGGAGCAAAGCCGCCATGGGCTTTCTGAACACGGATATAGCGGCTATTATCGGGGAAGATATAGATGATGGCAAGCATCATCCCCACCAAGATACCAAGGAATGCCAACCCTCCAATCTGGGTGCTCCAACCACGGTGCTGCTGGTAGACGATAGGGAAGGCGGCGAACAGCATGTAGAGAGTACCATACACGACGGCTAGGTAGATGGAGAGAAGAAAAACAATGGGCTCTCTGAAGAGAAGAATCCAAGGTCGGGACATAGCGATGCGGATCGATCTCGAGATAGTGACAGGTCCTTGAGCGTGGTCGATGCTGCTGATATAGTGCTTCCCTGTGATGGCCGATAGCTTTGCGGCACGCTTGCGTAGAAGAACTGGAGCATACGTCTCGGGTGAGAGACATGTTCCTAGGATCCAAAGCGATCCAGACAAGATAGCTAGAAATCCCATGAGCCATCGCCATCCAGCAGCCTCGCCGAGGAAACCACCAATAATGGGTCCAAGAGCAGGGCCGAGGAAAGGGGCGGCAGCAAAGATGGCCATGGCAGTGCCTCGCTGCGCTGCGGGAAACATGTCTGCGATAATGCCACCAGAGTTGGTAAGGGGAGACGAACCAAGAGCACCGGCAAAGAAGCGAAGGATAGCCAGTGTCCATATGTTTTGCGCACCAGCGCAACCAGCACTGAAAGCAGTCAGACCGCCATAGGTGATGAAGAATAGGAGCTGACGACCAAACAGCTCACTGAAAGGCGCCCACATGAGAGGCCCTACTGCGAAACCGACGACAAACAAGGAGACGCCCGAAATAGCAAGCTGTTGACCGACGCCGAACGCAACCATGATCTCCCCCACACCTGCTGAGTATAGTGAAGAAGCCAGGGCGATAGCAAGTGTCGTAATCGAAGTAACGAGTGTGATGAACCACTTGAGGCCGATGCTAAAGTTCATTGGGTTCCGGGGGTCGTTGGGGATCCATGATACCAAGAAGGGGTCCTCTTGCGTCCCGGAACCTGGATATCGGAATGCCTTGACCTCCTCGGTGATGCCCGTATGATCGGCAACCAGACGCCAATACGGGATTTTGGTCGTCTTTGGCTCAGCGACCACCATTTTGCCGGCTTGAGCTATCGGTTGCGCTTATCAAAGACGCGCTCCAGTTGGAACAAATATGTACAACCTGCGAAATTACTGGTATACTTGTATGTGTACAGTTCCAAGTATGATGCTGTAGTGAGAGGGTATTTGGAGTAGACTGTTACTATATGCGACTGGAATGCGCACTCCGATTAAAAGGAAGTAAAAGACATACTGGTTTATATGAAAAAATACTGATTAAAGAAGGAATGCCAAATCTCCAATCGGAATATTATTATATCTGCAAATCAATAACAAAGTGTAGGTGAGAGAATCCTCCGGCGTTTGCGGAAATATGCTTTTAGGCGGGAGTAGAGTAGCGGGATTATGTAGATAAAAAACACCTGCTGTTCGGAGCTATGGTACAGTACTCCGTAGTGTGTGTACGGAGTATACTGAATAGGTGTGCAACAAGTGCCATAGTGCAACAGTGCGCGCCACTTGGACACCACCACTACCTAGAGAGTCTGGAGAGAGATGCTGTAAGAAAAGCCCGTCTTGCCGTCATAACGTAACCATGGAATAAATAGACATGCATGCATGTGTATGTGAGAGGTCGGATACTTGCCTTTCTGATCTCAAGTCTCACAAACAGCTCAAGCTTCTATAAATTACTGTCTTGCTGTTATTGAAAAAGCATAGATCTATCCTCACTGTCTCACATCTCTACATCGCACCACACTCTGACAACATGTCTGTACTTTACCTACGTAGTCTGCTTCTAGCAGTAGGTGCGGTAAGAATAGCCCCCAACTCGGCAACTACTTGCCGTCTCACTAACTCCGGTAGGGTGTGGTGCTGACCGCTGGTACCGTCTTGTACAACCTCTTCTTGCACCCCTTACGATCTTTTCATGGTCCTTGGCAGGTCAAGTCCAGTGTTTTCTGGTTCGCCTACCAAGCCTATCACGGCGACCACTGGCTCGAGGTCCACAAGCTTCATCTCAAGTATGGTCCCGTCGTCCGCATCGCACCAAACGAATTATCCTTTATCGACGCCAGCGCCTGGAAGGACATCTATGGCCATCGTTCCGGCAAGGCGGAATTCCATAAGGATCCGTCCCAGACATTCTCAGACAACCCGTCCCGTCCACACATTATTGTGGCACCGCGAGATCATCACTCCAGAGTGCGCAAGATACTGTCCCACGGGTTCTCTGATGCCGCACTACGCGGACAAGAAAAGGTCCTCACCACCTTTGTGCGCCAGCTGGTAGACGCCCTTGCGAACAAGGCGCCGGAGCCGGTGGATATTGTACGGTGGTATAATGTGAGTTGCGCCGTCTTGTTGATTTTCCCATCCATCTACGCCTCAAAGATGAAACACTAACATGTGTGTACGTGTGTGCGCGCGTGTGTGTGGTCCCAGTACACCACCTTTGATATGATCGGACATTTGGTCTTTGCCGAATCGTTTGGCTGTCTTAGCGATTCAGCTTACCATCCATGGGTCACGAGAATATTTGAGACCGTCAAGTATGTCGCCTGGGGTAGGATGTTTGGTCGTCTGATCCCAGGCTATGCCAATGCCCTCATCAGCTTGATTCCTGAGCACATTCGAAAGGAGCATAATAGCACCCGCATCATGGTCAAGGAGAAGCTGCAGAGACGGCAGCAAGCATCTATTGACTACATCGACTTTTCTACCAAGATGATAGAGGCGATGAAAAAAGGCAGCATTGACGAAGAGGAGGTCATTGTCAATATGCCCGTCTTGGTTGTCGCAGGAAGCGAAACAACAGCGACGGCATTGTCGGGTATCACGTACTATCTTCTCAAGTATCCCGAGACATACAAACGCCTCACCGAAGAAATTCGTTCCAGATTTGACAGCCCGGACGAAGTGAACATGGTACGTGCCGGAGAGCTCAAGTACCTCGCCGCCGTCATAGAAGAAGGTCTACGCATGTACCCTCCGGGAAACCACAATCATCCCCGTGTTATTTCCCCTGAGGGTGCCGCCATCTGTGGAACATTCGTCCCGGGCAACACGCTGGTGGGCATTCCTCAATATGCCTGCTTCAACTCGCCTCTCAACTTTGCCGACCCTGACAAGTTTGTGCCGGAACGCTCGCTCAACGAAGATAAGCGCTACGCCAATGACAAGCGGGATGCTCTGCAGCCATTCCAGGTCGGACCACGGAATTGCATTGGTCGCAAGTAAGTCTGTCCCCGAAACCGATTTAGTAAACGAGATCTGACTTGGCGCCAAGCCTTGCCTTTATCGAGATGCGGCTTATTCTCATCCATATCCTGCTCGCGTTTGATATTGAAAAGAGTGGTGAGCACGATGGATGGACAGACCAAAAGGCGTTCCTGACATGGCAAAAGAAACCCTTGATGGTCCGTCTACTTCCACGACAGAATGCGGTGTAAGTAATAGAGAGATGTAACAAGGCATAAAATAGACCAAGATTGGAAAATAAAAGCATATCACGCAGGTTTATCGTTGTGTATTTCGGTTCTTCTCACAATCTAAAGTGAAAGCTGTGTTTTACGTGATATTTTTCTCTGATGTATAGAATAAAATGTGAGACTGTGTATAGCATCGCTAGTATCTAAGCCATGACGCAAAGACATACGCAATTCATCACCCAACCCAGCTTTCCAAACCTAATCATGGACTGTATTAATAATGTCTAGTTAAGACGACGTTTCTATATTGGACTTACAGCCTTGAGCTGGCTTGTAGGGTACGTATCACAGGACGCCAAGACGGGATCCGGAACGGAGCACATACGGTACTCCGTAGAGTGTGGATGGAATGTGAACGAAGAACGAGCACACACTCTTGCGGTATCTCCGTAATACGGCGCAGGTAACACTGCCAACACCCCTAAGTCCAGGGGCTAAGCAACGCTGCACGGACGCCGGACTGTCACTGCACACCGCTGACCCGAGCGGGAGAGCTGGCGGGATTTGGGAAACACCGCGCAGTTACAGAGCGGGATTATCTCTTTGACGGAGCTCTTTGACGGAGAGAAACCATCCAAACTAACAACCTGGAACTTTCGTTGACGCCGGTAATAGCATCCAAATTCTTACTCCGTCCATCCCACCACAGACGTATGATCAAGCCATTACGAAATACACCGGTTGATTCTGGCATCATAATCAGATTCATGATTATTATTATCGTTTCTTTTAAGTGAAAGAGTTACACGATGGAGGGCCATGGCACAGTAAACAAAGCTTGTTCCCCATGCCAGAAACGGAAAATCAAGTGCGATGCGTCTAATCCCGGCGTGGCCTGCCAGCGCTGCATTAAGCTGGGCCAATCCGGCAGCTGCATCCGCTATAGCAGGCGTCCTCGGGGGTATGTACATGTATCTAGTGGTCCACGACCTGTATCTCCATTGCCCTTTACTAATGGAAGTCTATATCTTGACAGTCGTCGGGGAGATAGAGTGTCTCAACTCGTTCCTCAGGCTGAAGAATCTAAAGAGACAGTTTCAAACCCGCATGGCGGTGGATCTCCTGCAAAGTTATTACCGTTGGAGGCTCACTCGGCGAAAAGCCCCGCCAACAACGCAGCATGTAATAGTGACAACAGAGCCGTCGCGGTAATGCAGCCCACTGCTTCGCCCATGAGTTTCGGTGCTCAGGTTACTGTGCAGGAGGGTGAGGCACGTATCAAGCTTTGCCAAGAGATTGCCGTGGGCGGTAAATTACCACAGCAAGAGATGATGCTCGACCCTTATCGTCCCGGGAAAGAGGTTGTCGAATATAGCAATGGATTCAACTTCGTTACCATCTTGGGGGAGCTTCTAGCCCATAACCGAGCGCGGCGGCTCACGAGGATAGTCATTGAGGACAGCACGCTTCCGGAAAATGACGGGACTCATACAAGTTGTTGCGAGTCGGAGTACATACCCAAGATGCCCGGCTTGGGAGCCTCTGAACTTCGGTATCTGAGAGAGAAGCAAGCCTTCCACCTGCCAGCCGAACCACACTGGTATTCTTTCCTAATCCCGATGCACTGGAATATATCGAGGACACCATGCTGACCTTGTCCCAGTTACGAAATGTTCAAGTGTTACTTTCACTTTGCCTACCCCTTTTGCCCCGTCATAGACCGCGTCGAATTTCTGCAGTCATACAAGATGCGACGGTACTCGCCGTTCATTCTGCAAGCCATCCTTTTAAATGCTTCGCAGTACGCACCCACTGATTTGCTGGTCAAGTGCGGGTTCCCTGACCGGCTGAGTGCGCAGAAGGTGTACTTTACGAGAGCATCCCTGCTGTATGATCTCGGCTGCGAGAGAAATCAACTTCGCATGCTGCAGGGCTCCATCATACTAGGGACCTGCGTATTTACATATAGCATGGACAAGGACTTTCGGTTCTGGCTGCAGAATGCTGCCCGGATAGCCATTAAAATGGGTCTACACGAGCGGTATGATGATGAACATATTTGAATGCGAAACGACGTACTGACAAGTGATTGATAGGGATATTGTAGATGATGTGGACCCGACGATATATAAGCTATGTCGGAGAAACTGGTGGGTTATATATGCAAGTATTACTTGATGCCCATGTCCTTGGAAATACTTGCTAACATGGAAACCAAGACTTGCGACGTCTTGACTAGCATCATGGGCTGGAAGAATATGCGGATGCTGGATCGCAACGAGTGCCGCGTAGAATCTCTCTCAGAGGCCGACTGGGACGAGGAGCACATACCACCGGAATTCTCGCATGTCATTTCCCCTATGCGGAGTCTGGAGAAGCTCTTCTTTATCAACTTTGCCAAGTTGGCATACATCGGTAAGTTTGTGCTCTGTACTCCCAGGTAATATTCTGTATTGACGTCTCCCAAGCCGATCAATGCCTCGCTTGCCTGAAGAGCCAGACGCGAATTGAGCCCCATCCTTCGCTTGACCACGTACCTCAGCCATTTGAGACCTGGCGTGCATCCGTTCCTCCACTGCTTCAGGTTCAACAGCATCCAAAAAACCCTGGCGACAGTGTGCTGCCACTGACTCTGATGGCGACAAGCTACAGACTCGAGTGCATTCTGTATCGAGAAATGCGCAAGCGGTGTCGCCCTGAAGACGAAGACCGACAGTCTTGGGCAAGTCAGCGTCTACGTGTCTCATTGCACGAGTTGGATACGTTGATTGGTAGGACAATGGTGCTGGAATTGCAAGATCTGCTTTCCATGGGAATGTATGCCACCCAACTCTCCCTCCTTTCAAGCATTTTCATTTTCAAAACTGACAATCCTTTTCCAGGGTTTCCTGCGCTTCCACCAGCCTCGCCCTCCGTATAGAATCTGCACTCAGCGACACAGAGTCGGAGATCAACAAGTCGCTCACTCACGTATATATTCGCCAGGGCATAGCCTTTTTCCGACAAATGCGAGATATGCCGACTGTCAAAGAGAGTATCCGTCTTTTCGAGTGGGTGCTTAAGGAGAAGGGGCTTTCGTCCATCATTGGGGACTTGGCCGATGAGAGTCCAAAGATGGGCAAGACTGAGATACCACAGGCTCCAAGTGGTATTGAGCATCATGTAGAGGACATACAGACGGAGGATGTGGGGGACCAGGACTTGTGGCTTGATGATATACTAGGGTTCGATTTTACCGAGAAGATTGGACTACAAAGTGATTGGAGTATGTAAGCTGTAATACGTACAAACTAGAGCACGATATTGTCGCTAGTTCTTTGCAACGAAATCCGAAAGTGCATACAAGGAACCGTGTAAGATAATTGGTTAGAGATGCGAGCATAATAAAGTGGTGTTCTTGGGAACTGTATGGAGTATACCGGTGTTGGGACTCCAACGCTCCCTAGAACTATCATAGTGGATTCAACTAAACCCAAGGACAAAGTAAGGTGAATATGAAGGATAGTGAAATCTGCATGTAATTCCGGATTCTGTGTTTCCACCAAGTCTAGTTGATACCGTACCAATGAGATTTTCTTGCCAACTGTGGCAATCAAGTGCTAGGTCGTTAGCTGCTGCTGCGTTTCCACCGCTCCGCCGAGGTGTGGATTTTCGTGGACTGCATGCCGAGGAACTGCGCCGAGAGGTTCGACGGGTTGAGTGATTTTTCGCCGTTTTCTCCGCCTTCTTGGTCGGCAGGTAGGCAGTCCGGATATTGTTCAAAAACGTACCTCCGATCGTCCGGGGGAAAAAAGGATTCTTGCCTATCCACGGCTATTTGCTCTACTTGCCATATTCCGTGTTCAAACAACCACACAACACACGATATCTTGAACAGAATAGAGATGGCAGATGAGAATATCGTGGACGCCGCTGCCCCCGATGCGGCCTCAGAGCAGGCCGAGCGTCTTGAGTCCATCGCAATCAGGCACCGGGCGGTCCTAGGTATGCAGCAGCACCTCAATGTCGACTTAACCCGGCACGTCCTCTCCGTCGGCTCCGACCATGTCGGCGATCACCTGACCACCACCACCCTCGCCGGCCCCGGAGCCATATTCCCTCCGCCGTTCGTCTACAAGGACGACACCGAGGGTGCTCTCCTAGCCTTCTACTACCTCGGCCGCAAGCTCTCGGGCCACAACGGGCTCGTGCACGGCGGCGTGTCAGCTACCCTCCTAGATGAGTGCATGGGGAGGGCTACTTTCCCCCGCCTCACGGGCAAGATTGCCGTCACGGCGAATCTGCAGGTTGATTACCGGGCGCCGATCAAGGTGGATAGCGTGGTGCTAGTGAGGGCAAACGTGACGGAGTGTGAGGGGAGGAAGGTTTGGGTCAGGGGGGTTATTGAGGATGCGGAAGAGGGGACGGTCTTTGTCGAGGCAAAGGGGTTGTTTATTGAACCCAAGTGGTCGGCGTCGCTAGGGAAATTACTATAGCTTAAAGCTCCATTAGAAAGGGCTAATTAGTCCACTGAACTTTGCCCAATTTCCATGTCATGTGGTATTACTTGCATGATATGTGATTTAAGTATACCCAATCGCAAGAGGGCAATATTCCCGACTCGGTATGTGGCAGCGTGGCCAGGTACTTTCTATACGCTGCAAGGCATATCTCCTGTCCTGATTCCGGGAACATAAATGCTACTTTTGGCTTTGAACGTACGTTGTTGTAATTGAGAAGTATTGGATAGGGCGGGAAAATCTACCGGTTAAATACGGAAAATGATACAAATCCATCTAAAAACATTCAAGACTACATTTTTCTATATCCTTACTGTCTACGGTGTATGCTTGGTGCAGAGAATGAATCCTCCTCCATTTGATCTTTGCACACGTTTCACGTCTCATACTTAAGTATACTCCGGTTCCCGGACTTGGCTAATCCTGTCAGTTATCAGGTCGATCCCACTTTACCCCACGATTGATTGCACAAAAACTCACAGTAAATTGAGTCGTTTTTAAACTTAAAATGCAGCTTTTCAACTCCGACTCCTCTCCATCCCACTCGGATCATGAGCTTCTAATACTTTCCAAACTGTCTTATTTGCCAAACTGGCAGCCTGCTCGGCCGGTTGCCTAAATCAAGGGGCTTAGTAGAGCTTAGCAGGGGGAGGCGAGTTATGCCTGTTATTTGTCACTTTGCGGGGTGTTAGCGTATGGCTGAAGTTCTAGAAGGAATTCTAGCCTCGCCCGCCAGGATGGCTTCGTTCCGTGCTGACGGTCCGGGGACGAGCTAGGCTTGGCGTAGGATCAGTCCCAGAATGATGGGTATATAAGAAGCCGCTGTCCATGTTGGAGAGACTGAGCCACTGAATTACAAATACTACAGCAAACGTGACGATGGCATCCGAAACCACAACCCGGGCGGCCATCACCTTGACCGGGCCCCAGGAGACGCTCCTGGCCACACTCGCCGGCCGATGCCACGACGCCCAGAGTGCCATCCCCATCCTAGGCGACAAGTGGGCGGTGGAGCTGGCCGAGAGGCTCGACTATGATTTCTCCAAGCTTCAGGTCGATCCGGGAAAATCAGCAGGCATATGCCTCCGTGCGCGTCTCCTTGACATTTGGACCGCCGAGTTCCTATCCCGGCACCGCCGTGCCACTGTCGTGCATCTGGCCTGCGGGCTCGACACCAGATGTCAGCGCGTACAGCACGGGTCGGACGTGAGATGGGTGGACATTGATTTGCCAGACGTGGTCAAATTACGGGAAAGGATTGGATCGCGGCCAGAGGGCGACTACCGTCTCCTGGGAGCCGACGCCGCAGCACCAGACACTTGGCTCGCCTCCATCCCCAACGACAGACCAACCATCGTCATCTTCGAAGGTCTGACCATGTACATGCACGAAGAGCACGTCCGCGACCTCGTCCAAAAAGCCGTCGCGAGGTTCTCCTCCCACGGCGGGCAGCTAGCGTTTGACTGCTTCGGCACGGTGGCGCTGTGGCTGCAGAGCTGGATGCCGGCGGTGGAGAAGACGGGGTCGAGGCTGCACTTTGGCGCCGACGACGGGGCGGTGTTCAGGGGGTGGTGTCCGCGGCTGCAGACGGTGGACGAGCTGCGGCCGTGGGGGCTGGTCAATCATGATCCGGTCTTGGCGGCGGCGGCGGTGCCGTGGGGGACGAGGGCGGTTATGTGGGTGTTTTCGTGGATACCTTGGGTGAGGGACTCGGGGCGGATGCTCAGGTTTGAGTTTTAGAGAGTGACAGGCGGGCATGAATGCGATGTGCGGTGAAAAGGAATGCGTGGGAGTCAAATGCACAATTCAATAAATGCGGGCATTACATATAAAAAGAGAATTGAAGAAAAAGCCTCAAAACCCAACTGGAGACTTTCACATAGAATTGTAATATGTTCGACAACGGGTGAATCTCAAGTACGGCTCTCTCATCCCCCATACTACCATAGGATAGTGATATTCCTGGCCTACGTGTTGCGGTCCTGAGGCGAACCTAGAGGCTGTGCATGATAAATACATGATGATATACTTCCCCGCATCTGTGCAGGGGGATACGGTAATAAACCAAATAAAATGCGCCTTGAGATTTATCACGGATTACACATATATTTAATAGGTGCGCTCGGGTATTTCACGACATTCGGGATTCATACTTGAATCATTACAGTAGGCATGATTCTTACCAATCTGCATTCTTTCTAGATATACATGCTTCTAGACATACATGCTTCTAGATATACATGCATTCACTTGCCTGATATGTCCGGGATGGGTGACCCGTTCGTGGTTGTCATCAGTGGTGCTGGTCGAGGTACGGCAACATACAGATGACGAACAATGTCTGCTCAATGGGCTAATGTCGAATCAGGCTTGGGCAATTCACTGGCTCAAGCATACCTCTCACGCCCGAACTGCATAGTCCTGGGCACAGTCCGCGATATTGAAGCACCAGGAATAGCCCCTCTGAGGACCTCTGCAAAGGCCAGCGGTTCAGAACTCGTCCTCGCCAAGGTGGAAAGCTCCTTACCCACCGATGCCGCCAATGTTGTCGAGGAGTTGAAGGCGCGAGGCATCGGCCACATTGACGTGGTGATTGCCAACGCTGGGATAAGTCCGCCTGTTACACTCTTGGAAAGTGTTGCCGTGGACGAGGTCAGGAACGCTTTTGATATTAATGCCCTCGGCCCGCTGGCTCTATACCAGGCCTGCTACCCGCTCTTGCACAGATCGAGTAATCCGAAATTCATCACCATCAGCAGTGCTGCAGGGTCCATCGGCGGCATGGAGAAGAACGGAGCATTCGTTGCGCCCGCGTACTGCATATCAAAGTCAGCTCTCAACTGGATTACGCTGTGAGTAGGGAGTCGAAGGCGGTTGAAATGATTGCACGGCTGATGCAGAGCCTCATAGATCGGCGCATTGCGGCAACAAATGGCTTATTGCCAGTGCTATAAATCCGGGGTAAGATGTTATAGGCACGACTCATTGGGGAAAGTGATTGACGCTGTGTGTATTGCAGCCTCGTGGCGACGGACATGGGCAACAAGACGGCCAAGGACCGTGGCTTGGAAAAAGCACTGATTACGAAAGAGCAGAGTACTGCAAAGATTATGGAAATTGTGAGTGTCATGCGTGCGATTTACAAGGTGTGTGGTGTTGCAGAATTGACACTCCTAGATTGATGGTGCGACGAGGGAAAAGACGTCAGGAAGGTTCATCAATGCCATGACTGGCACAGAGCTTCAGTGGTAATGATTTCCTTCGTGGAATTATATGGCATGGCACGTTGATGGTATCGGTGCAGTAGTCTCAGTTCTAGGTAAACACTAAGGGGACGAACAGTATCACAAGTCAAATAACAATTGTCACGACATGACACCGCGGCACTGACATCTGACATGTGGGAAGTGTCTACCTACCTTATAGAGTATAAGAATCCGATTTATTAGAATATACTCCGTAGAGCGATAACGATCGAATATCCATCCGACACTGTGCTCAGTATCCTAGTGCCAATCCCTCGTACTGGACGTTTCTCCCGGCTCGTTTCCCCACTGCCGTTTATACGATTCTCCAGACTTGCGGAGCATCGGCTAATGCCACCAAAAAAAACACAATTAGATTGGAACCTTAATCACGGAACGCCCCGGATTGTCACCATCCCCTACCCTCTTCACACCGTCTCTGGCTTATACCTGGAAAAATCCCGCAAAGCTTTGTTCCGCTGGCCCAGAAAGTTGTCCAGGAACGGTATGTGGCCGGAGGAATTACTGTAGCTCGGAGTGTGGATGTGGTGCATGAGACCCAGCAATCCGGCGAGCTGTGCGTCCGCCGTAGTCCGGCTCTTTATTGGCTCGCTACTATGTAGGTGGTGGTGGTGCTTTACACGACCCTGGATCGAGAAGGGTTTTACCATATGGGTTCAACATACAGAGTACATCTGCATGTTCCATATTCTATGCTATTAATTTACATGTTTTGACAACAGCATTGCATCCGGCTCTCAGGTGAAATACTTACCAAGAACTTCTTGTTAGGTCACCAGTCCCATACGCTCCTTACCACAACCACTATGTATTATTCGTCGTTCACGGGCTGGCGGTGACTAGGACAGCAAAACAAGAAACACTTGGCACTATATGCGCAGCAAGGCCAAGACGCCAGCCAAGGCAACGTAGCGCATGTCGGGATTACCCCATATTCAGGTCTCAGTGCCGACCGCAAAACTCCCAAATGCCCATTAGCGCACCGCTGGTGTGGCCGGCTTTGGTGCCACGCTTTCTACATGTACTCCGTAGTCTTTGACTCTTTGTCCACCAATAGCTCGACCCGCCGGGGGGTATCTAGACGATTATCTGTTTGGACATGTGGTGATGTGTTGGAGCCGCACCAATAACCACACATGAAGCAAGGGGAAGCTATAAGCTACAGTGCTAGATTATGTATAGGTTGAAAATATAGCGAGACAGGGTATACTTCCACGGTGCAGTATTTAAACCCCAGCTCAAAGACCTCAAAGACTCTACAAATCTGGAGCAGGTCTATCCTATAGATCACCATTCCCAAGATACCAAAAATAAAATAAAATAAAAAATGCAGCTTCGTGGACTCGCCCTTGGCCTTCTGAGCCTCGTCGGCTCCAGCGATGCCTTCACCAACCCCATCCGCAACCCGGGCGGCAGCGACCCCCAGGTGACCTACTCCGGGGGTTACTACTACCTCATCTCCACCACCTGGACAGACCTCCAGCTGCGCCGGGCCACCAGCATCGACGGCCTCAAGTCGGCCACGCCAAAGGTTATCTACACCGATAGCAACGCGTCCCGGAGCTGCAACCTCTGGGCGCCAGAGATGCACTACTTTGACGGCACCTGGTATCTATACTACACGGCCGGCAACTGCGATAACCTGGACGGTCAGAGAGTGCATGCTCTTGTCGGTACGTTGCTGCAACGCCCTCTTACTATGTAAACCCGTAGAGTCAAGATAGATGAAGGATTGCTAACGTGTGGGTTGCAGGTGGTGCTTCGCCTTGGGATGACGGCTGGTCGTACGGCGCCCAGATGCACGACGACTGGGGCATCGACGGCACCGTGGTGCGCTTCTCGAGCTGGGGCAACTACTTCGTCTACTCGTGCATGACGGGCGTGCCCAACCAGTCCACGTGCGTGCGCAAGCTGGGCGACGACCACATCTCCACCACGGGCTCCCTCTCCATCATATCCGAGCCCTCGGAGACGTGGGAGCGCTCCGAGGTGCCGGTGCAGGAGGGCGCGGCGGCACTCTACTTCGGTGGCAAGACGTACATCGCCTACTCGGCCAACTACTGCTGGACGCCCGACTACTGCGTGGCCACGCTCGAGTGGAACGGCTCTGGGGACCCGGCGCAGGCGGCGTCGTGGAAGAAGTCGAACGGCTGCCTGCTGTCGAGCGCCAACGGGAACTACGGCACCGGGCACAACAGCTTCTTCCAGAGCCCCGACGGCACCGAGACCTGGATCACCTTCCATGCTACCGCCGAGGCGGGCGGCGCCTGCGACGACAGGAGGTACGCCATGGTGCAGCCGGTGACGGCGAACGCGGACGGAAGTCCCAACTTTGGCACGGCTGAGGGGGCTTCCTTTAACTGGGATGAGCCGGCGCAGTAGACTCTTCGTCCGTACATTGCTGATAGCAAAACATTATTCTATGAGGCTTTCTATAAATACATGAAATTTATCTTGTAATCCATGGTACTTGTACAAACGTTATCCTTCTAATGCCTATTATACACCCAATGTCCGAGTAGCGTATAAAGTAAACGGAGTTTCCTAGAACAATGTGCAGCCATTCTTCCCTAGGAGCCTAGTATCTGAGTAGCTGCAAATGGTGTTATATATACAAATCACTGCCATCCTCCTCCGACTCACGTGTCTTACGCCAGGGCCAAGATCCGCTTCGCAGCATAAGCAGCAGCCACCATAATAGGAGCCTGCGTGTTGCCTGTAGGCACCTCAGGATGCATGCTACCGTCGACGACAAAGATATTGTCCGTCCCCCACACCTTGGTGTCCACGTCGACGACGCTATTCCCGTCGCACTCCTTGCCCATCTGCGTTGTGCCGAGGTAATGGCTGCCGCTGCTGGCCGCGGCGACGATGGCTTCGGCGGTGGCGTTGGCGGGCACACTGAGGATGCTGCCGGGCTGTCTGGCGTAGCCGAGCAGGGTGTCGACGAAGGAAGTCAGCGCCTCGACATCTCCTTCGGTATGCAGCAGCGGCTTGGTGGACATCTCGGTCAAGCCGGAGGCGGTGATGGCGACGGTACCGACCGAGGTGGTGCCGTGGGTGAGATACACCTTGGCCTTGAGGGTGTTGTTGGCGGAAGCGCTGACGGTGCCCTGGACGTACCGCGTCTTGCCATCGCTGGCGGATTCGACACTGGTCCAGAAGTTGAGGCGCTGGGATGACTGCGAGAGCAGACCGCTACCGTGGGCAAACAGGTCGATGGTTGTCTGATCAGGATCAGTCCAGGCTGTGGAGGGCAGGGCGGCGAGTCCGTCCTTGGTGGTGAAGTCCACGGTGGCGACGGCGTGGTCCTTGAGGTTTTCGCCGACGGGCAGGTCGATCCACTGCTCCTTGGGAGGCAGCTCGATTCTGGTATTACCCGAAGCAACAATCTCGAGCTGCGCAGCCGGGCCGATGCCAGAGTTGAAGAGGACGCGGGGGGTCGAGTGCGTGCCGGCAGCAAGAACGACCGATCCGCCCTGGTTGACCTTTATGATGTCGCGCGAGCCGTCTGCTCTCTCAATCTCGACGCCGGTGGCAAGGCTGCCCTCGCGGACGACGCGGAGAACCTTGATGTTGAGCAGGAGGGTGAAGTTGTCCAGGGCCTCGGCCTTGGGGAGGACGGACCTGGCCGGACTGTCGCGGAGGCCATTGACAATCTATAAATATTTAGCTTAGCAATTGGACCAAGATAAAACATGGAGTGACGAATGCGACATACCGACCACACGGGGTGCGTGTATACGAGCTCCTTTGCCTCGACGTCGTTGATGGCATCCCCCTCGCTCCAGCCATTGTCCTCCAGGAAGCGCGACATGACATCAAACGCGGCGTCATCATACCTCTCGCCATCCTCAGACGCGAGATTAGTTCCCGGCTGCAGGGCATAAAACTCCTCGGCCGCCTGGGAGACGCCATTCTCCTACCGCCACTCCTCCGGCCAACCGGCAAAGTCCGCGGCCCTCGGCTTGACGAACATGAGGGCGTTGAGCATGCTCGACCCGCCAAGCAGGCACCCCGCGGCTATCCCCAGGTCCTTGCAGTACTGCAGGTCCGGCGAGGCGCCTGTGTACATGGCCATGCCGGGCACGTCGTACATGGTGACGGTGTCGTTCCAGGGGAGGGTCTGGTCGACGTTGCCAGTGCTGTAGAGGGAGGCGCCGCCGCGCTCGAGGAGGAGGACGGTGCGGCCGGAGGCGGCGAGGCGCTCGGCGGTCACGATGCCCGCGGTGCCGGCGCCGGCGACGATGTAGTCGTAGCTCGAGTTGCCGTTTCTCGGCCCCAGGGCCAGGGAGGCGGCGGCATCGCTCGCCAGGGCAGTTAAGGGGAGGATGGATCTCAACTTCATGGTTGCGAATCTAGATGTATCTCGTTTTCAGATACTACTACGGCGTACAATGGTATTGTAACGAAATGGCAACCAGAGGGGTGGAGGGGACGGACGGGATAGCAGTATGGAAGCAGCAGCTTGGTGCTTTTAAACAGCCATTGCACCCCTACGTGGTATTACAATCCTCTCGGCGGACTAAGCCTGTTTCACGAAATCAAACAGTCCCACGGTCCCGGGATTCCTGCCTCTTTGCTGCTCAAAGCCCTGATAAGATGAGATTGATAAATCCAACATGCGCCAACCGGGCCGGTCTAACGAAAGGAGGCAACAACCTCCGCCGGCAGATGCGGGCGGGGACACCATCGTCCCAGACGTTTCCATTGCTGTGGGTACATTTGCTTCTTTTTTTTTCAAACACGAGGTTTTCGACGTTGTTCTGGGAAAAGAGCCTGGGCGATCGTGGCATGTTTTTGGGAGGCCAACAACCTACTTTTCCCTCGGAGTGGTGAGCGCGGAAGCAGTCCCTGGATGAAAGCTCTGCCGGCAGCAAGCTTGGTGCCCGTTTTTTACGGGGAATCCCACATTGTCGGGTCCGTGTTGTGACAAGATGGGGCCATGCTGCTTCCCCTGGAACTGCGGAGTACAATATCTCCATGCAGTTCCGCTTACTAAGTTTTAGAAGAAGCAGGGCATATCCTGGCTGAGGGCGTGTATGATTTAGCTGCGCGGTGTGCGGAGTATGGATTAGAAAGATGTTCAGTACTGTACTCCGTAGTTGAAGTTTGCCTGTATATACGTAGTGGGGGAGGCTTCGGGTCGTCGCCTTGAAATTGTTTCGAAGGGGCAAGGATGAATTGTTTAGTTTATTCTATAGTCGAAACAAGCTCTCGAAAGCACGGACTATTATGTCAAACGGCCTTGCAAAGGAAATGTCAAGTGCCACCAGAAAATATTGTCAGGCTCCGACGCCCCTTGTTGTCCAAGAATAGTACTTGATGCATGCATCGTAGAGCAAAGTGCGAAAAGGCAGGGAATGGTCTGAGTATGTCTTTCTTCTATGGTACATGTTTCACCGCACGACTGGAAGGAAGATGCAGAAGAAAAAGAACAACGGAATAGCGACGCAAGTGGCATCACGGGTCCGGGCATGAAGAGCAGCATCCCGTTAACAGGAGCATCGGCAACGGGGCCGACAACCACCCTCCGCCCAAGCAGAATTGGTCCCTAACCAGTCTGGCGTCATGAGCGCCGTAGTGGAAAATAGTCCGCTGTAGCTAGGGCCTAGGGTAGTGCTCCAAAGGCGATGGAAATTCACCATCGGAACAAGAGCCGAGCATGGTTCCCTTCAGAGTAAGACTCTTTCCATAAATCCGACATTGACAATGCTCCTTCATCTTGCCCACACGAGTCATTCGACACTTAACATGCAGACTAGAAAGATACAAACTTGATCGTATATGTAACGCACTGCACCAAGTAGATCCCACACAGTTTCAGTACTGTCTCGCCAGAGCCGCATTGTCCTATCGGTGCCCCGCACGCACCCGAATCACCCCCATCAGCAAAGTGCCGACGCCCAGCTAGGTCAGGTCCAATTGTGTACACTACGGAGTACCCTAGCAAGCTGGCTGACAAGCTGGCGGTACATGCTGTTGATACCCCTCTAAGCGTCTCCCTGCCCCCTCACTGATGACTATCATATCTCAATAATTATCACAAAGCAAAAAAGACATGGCCTCGACAATTTCCCCGGACACTTTGTCCCAAATCTCATCTTCCGTCTCCTCTCATTTCGAGGAGATCAAGAAGCTCAACTACGAGGTATGAGCACCCGCACTACGTCCATAGAGACCAAAAAAAGAAATCTCATCGTAATACTCCGTAGATCCACGCCAACCCTGAGCTGGCCTACGACGAGCACCACGCCCACGCCGTCTTCACCACGCTCCTCTCCTCCCCAGCCTTCTCTGACCTGGGCGTCGTCGTCACCCCCAAGGCCTACGGCGTCGACACCGCCTTCTCCGCCGACTTCGGCTCCGGTGGACGCCTCGTCGTCTTCAACTCCGAGTACGATGCGCTGCCCGGCATCGGCCACGCCTGCGGGCACAACCTGATCGCGTCCTCCGGCCTGGCCGCCTTCATCGGCCTCGTCTACGCGCTCAAGTCTTCCGGTCAGCCCGGCCGGGTGCGGCTGCTGGGCACGCCCGCGGAGGAGGGCGGCGGCGGGAAGCTGCACCTCATCCGCGCGGGGGCGTACCACGGCGCCGCCGCCTGCCTCATGGATCACCCGGGACCGCAGTACCTCCTCAGCGGCAGCGTCACCGGCGTCGCCGCCGTCAAGATGCTCGCCAACGTCAAGTGGAAGGTGATATTCCACGGCAAGACGGCGCACGCGGCCATGGAGCCGTGGAACGGCGTCAACGCCCTCGACGCCGTCTGCACGTCGTACAACTCCGTGGCCATGCTGCGGCAGCAGATCCGTCCCCACGAGCGCATCCACGGCGTTTTCCAAGAAGCCGGCGACCGGCCCAACGTGATTCCCGGCAAGACCAGCGTCACCTACTACGGTAAGCCTGTTCTCGGCTAGGACCCATCACCCCCGTGCTGCTATGCAGTCTACCGCAAAAGCTAACTCCGCACAGTACGCAGCGACACCCTCCTCAACGCTCAGCGCCTGTGGTCCCGCGTCAAGAACTGCTTCGAGGGCGCCGCCCTGGCCACGGGCTGCTCCGTAACCTACGAGCCGCTCAACTCCTACGCCGACCTGCGCTCCTCCCTCCCGCTCTGCCGCGAGTTCGTCTCGGCCATGGCGACCAAGAACGCCGAGGACGTCGTGTCCCTGGACGAGCCGTCCGACTTCCTTGCCGGGTCGACGGACATGGGCAACGTGAGCTACGAGTGCCCCAGCTTCCACGGCGCCTTCGGCATCGACACGGCCGAGGGGCAGGGGAACCACACCAGCGGCTTCGCCGACGCCTCGGGGCTGGAGAAGTCGTTTGACAGGGCGCTCAGGTGGGGGGAGGGCATGGCGCTGGTGGGGTGGCGGGTGCTCGCCGACGATACCTACGCCGAGGAGGTGAGGGAGGAATGGGATCGGGACATGGAGCGAGCTGCGCAGTGAGGTCTTTTTTACAATCTGATGCTTACAGACAAAAAGTCATTTTCCATTTTCACGTTTCGTTCTCTTAGTTAAGTGCATATGCGTACGGAATGTTTTTTCCTCGAGGTATTTTATTCATCCTTGGTATTGGGGGGGTCTGCTTTCTAGTTGTCCAGTCCGGGGCACTGCTCGGAACCGCTCGTGTCGACCTCATCGTACGGCGAGGGCTGCGTCCAGATGATGTCGTACGAGTCGCTGGGGTAGTCGCCAGGGTCGCCTCCAAGCTTTTCGGAGATGTCCGTCAACGCATCGTGCTCCCAGCTAGAGGAAGTGTCAGGTCCGCCACGTTTCTTTTCTATTCCTTTGCCTTTTTGTTTCATGTGCTATGGCGGTAGGGCAGGTAAAGGACACTTACCAGATCAGAATGTTTCCGTCGCCGTCATAATCCTCGACGGCGTCCTTGACGCACTTGGGGTCGTCCCTGTCGCACGAGAGGTCCACGTCCAAGCCCAGGTCCCCGGAGAGTGGGAGGACAGTCTCGTACGGCCGCGTGCGCTTCCCGTCTATGTCCACATGTCAACCAAACAATCAATGCTGCACCTTTGTCTCCTCTCTCCTCTCCCAAGTGTCTTACCATCACCAGGGGTCATGGCCATGATTTTGCCAATGTTGTAGCTCGACGAAGCACCGAAAACGGACCGCAGGCACTGGGCACGCTGCTCGCCCTCGGCTGACAGCCCGTTGCCGTCGTCGTCGGGCTTCTCGCCGTGGCGGATGAGGTAAACGGTGGGCTTGGCGACGGCCCCGGCGACGAGGCAGGCGCCCAGGTATGCGGCGAGTTGGAACTTCATGTTGTTGTTTTTTTTTTGCGAGAGCCGGGATCTAGCAAGACCAAAGGGAGACTGCTTCTATCTTTACAAATTCTCGTATTTTTCCTGGTTTTACCTCCTTCTTTTTCGTGCGGGCATGCGGCACAACTTATTCTCCTCGACGGCAAAGGCGGCACTATACCTTGCTCCCACTCACAAGCCGTCTACCCGTTGTTCAGCATTGCTGATCACAGCCTTGTACACATGTTCCCCCTCCCTCCCTCCTGCCGCGTACTATGTAAACCATGTACACCATGTCTACGATGTAGTAACAGTGCGGAACGCGAGTGGGTTCGCGGGGCCGTGAGTTCAAGTTCGAAACCCAATCACTCCTACACGTGGGCCACTGGTTCCAACTCGTTTTGGAAGGCGTGTGTTTATATACAGGAGACAAGTCTGGCTCCGCGCACATATAAATCGTGCGCCTCCAGAGCATCTCGCACGTGTTTGTTCCAACTCCGCAGGATCTACATGGCAGTTACTCCGGACTGGCTGTGATTGAAATGGTACTATCCACCCCACGGTTCTGTACACGCGTACTCCGTACCATACTTGTTGCACATTTAGAAAAGCAGGTTTTTTGCATGTGCGGCTGGGTACCCTAGACTTGTGGTTTGCTTGCATTGATCCCAATTCCCTGCTTCGTTCTTTGTTGGTCACGCGACACCGTCTTGCTCATTATTCGATCTGTATTAATATTTACCTTTCAGTGAACATTATTGTGCTACTTAGCAACCATTACTTGTCTAGCTTTATTAACCCTATAACTAAGTGTAAGCATGACTTCCAGACAACGCTTCATATAATACACATTGAATAACATACCGCGTATATAAAAGGACGTCAAGTAAATTCGTATCGTTTTTCTTTCTCTACCGAAGCCTTAGCACTGACGATGCAGGTACAGCCTCGGTGAGAGCGTAGATACTGTTACAGAGACGGGGTTTAAAATAGCGGTTGACATTCGTGCCTATTTCTGCAAAGATAACAACGAGAATAATCATAATGGCATATCAATGTACTTCAAGAAAATGGCAGGACGAAATCTAGAACATTATAGTGCCCCTTGTTATTCTATATATAGCGATTAGGTTTCGGTCTATTCGGAGCTTTTTGCAGAAGACTAGAACATCGTACAATTACGACCGACGTTATGGATGAAATTTATATGACGTTTTTAGGACAACAGCGGTGTTTAAAGAGCTAAAGTTTGTGACCTCTACTTTGGCACGATGTACGAGTAGCGGACGAGGGCCGAGGTGCGGTCGCGAGCGATCAGGCTATTTCTAAAATGCAAGTGGTGTTGGGTGACGTGGGGGACTGGTTAATATGCTATTATTGGTAAACTATAAGTTTGCCTGATCAACGGTATTGGTAACTATATCTCCACTGCGTTGTACGAGGTGAGCGGCCGGTAGAGGCGTGAAAGCATAAATAACAGGGCTTACCTGTGGTTCGCGAGTCTAGGACTTCCGCGACGACGGGTTAATAAAGAACTGCCGGTTCAGACTTTTCCGTCTTACATGTATACTAGTATAGTATGGTGCGTGTGGTACAATAAGGTTCCAAAGTCCTGGGCCTCTTACTCAAGGCAGTGAAATAGGTGCTTGTGCCCTATGCTCTGTTCACAAGCCAAACTTTCCTACAAGGGGCTGTGGTAATCTAGTTTCGTCTAATCCCTGCTCTGCTTATGTGGACGCTCAAAGGTGCTTGGTGAGAGGCAAACAGCAAGATGGTTGTCATACCCAGACGACGGGAATACAGAAATTTATAGCCATAGATAGGCTAACTCTAACCTAACACTATGCACTCTAATAACTACACGTATAGCCTCGGTAGTTGGAATTCTTACATGAAATTTGAGTATTGGTGTGCCGACTGCATCTATCAGACTTAGATGCTTGGCCTATCTTATTGTAAATATAAGTTCCTGGTGACCACTATAACCTGTCAGATTTATCTCCTTATCTCAGCTGTCTTGCTTCCTTACCCTTACACTCACCAATTATTTTATAAGCGAGATAATCAGGCACTGCAACAGGCTGGTAGAAATTCCTGCACCAGAAGTGGTCGGCGATTAATCCCATGAACCGCGGCGACGGTAACACGGTGGGTACGTCTTCACCCTCTCCCCCCGCCGATGGGAAACCATCCCGATGATGCCATCTAAGCTATTTTTCCGAACACGGAGATCGCCCATCTCCCTATGCATACTAAATCGCCAATTGACCAATGGTACCTGATCTTGTCATCGCTGCCACACCCAAAAGAAATTAGATACTCTACGGCACTTGCATAGTCCGATTGTTTTCGAACCAATCTGTCGTGCGCGCGCACGCAACGTCGGGCTCGGTTGGGAAGGGGGGAGGGTGACAGAAGAAAGCGGCCTTTTTGGATGAGAATGTACACCACCAGACGATTGGATTTTCATGTCGTCCTACCGACCAGGTAGTGAAAAGGAGACGAAGCTGAAGAGTTGTGTGAGATGGGGGTGGGATAACGCCATTTCCTCTCTAGATCGTGACAATGGAAACGACATGTATAAATAGGCGGTGTTGTTGCTGTAGACGCATAAGTAGCTTCAACTCTATCCGGTACTCTAAGCATCAACTCAAGCCCGCCACTTCTTCCTCCGAGCTCGTCTCTCTCCCTTTGTGACCCCCCGTCAACATGAGGTTCATTACCGCCGTCACCACCTTCCTGGCCGTTGGCTTCGCCAGCGCATCTCCTGCCCCCGCCGTCGGTGCTGATGTCCAGGCCAACGCCGCAAGGTCCGAGTCCGGCCTGTCGGATATCCTGAGCCAGACCCAGGACATCAAGTCGCTGGTCCAGACCGACCTCGATAAGTGTAAGCTTCACCTTCTATGCCACAAAAAACGAAGTGATGTGAGGGCGCAGTACTGACGTTGTGTCGAATAGCCCCTGAGCTGTCTGCCACCGAGCTGGATGACATCACCGAGCGCATCGAGAGACTCGTCGACGGCCTCGTCCCTCTCGACCTCGACTTCCTCACCGGCGGCGACCTGGACGACCTCGGCGGCATCGTCTCCAACATTAGCACCATCATTGGCAGCCTCATCAAGGGCGTCCCTCTGTTTTCTCTCAACACCCGTAACCGTACGTTTATGCCTTCCCATCCGTTACGCATTGTATTGTTTCGCATTGTCTCGTTCTTCAGTACAGAACCGCTTTACTGATCAGAAGTCTTTGCTTCTAGTCGACCTCTCTCCCGTCTTCGGCGCGGGGTACAAGCTCATCGGCGCCCTGTCCAAGCTCCTCAACGGTGTCCTGCCGCTCGTCTACCGCGCCGCCGCTAGCTCCGCCGGCCGTGAGAACCCCGAGGTGTCCACCAAGCTCGTCTCTGATGCTGGCGCTCTGCTCCCCAGCCTGACTGGCATCATCAAGTCGCTGGGTAACTAAGTCTTCAGTACCGGGTCTTTTGTTGTCAGCAGTCATGAATCAACAAGGCGGTTGATGAGAGGGGAACTTTGGAACGGCTAGAGTTGTATATCTATTCTAGCGCATTACTTGAGTTATAGATGACGATTAATACCACGGTCAATTCATTTGATCAATAATATTGTATGAACCAACCGTTCCCTGATTAAAAAAGAAAAGAAAAAGAAAGCAAAAATCAAACATTATTCGTTACTTCGTGACCTAATCCAAGTCTTTACCAATCTGATCAAACTCGTGACGCCACTGGTTCACCTTGCTCTCTTTCTTGTACCTGTCCTGGTTCATGGCCTCGCTGTCCACGAACACGGTGTCGCCGACCGTCAGCGTTCCCTCGGCCACGAACGCGCCCAGCTCCGACGTGGCGTATTTGACGTTCTCGTTGCCGCGGTCGCCGTCCTCGTGCACCGCCACCCTGAACTTGGCGCCGGGCCTGAAGAAGAACCTGGACCGTCGCGACTTGCCGTCGCGCGTCTCGCTCGTGATGACGAAGGGGGCGGTCCCGTCGCCGCCGGACGAGGAGCCGTCGCCGGCGTGCTTCTGCTTGGGGCCGAGGATGGCGCCGTGGCGGCTGCCGATCTCGCTGTTGGGCGGGAAGGGCTGCATGGCGTCCTCGCGCACGTCGGTGAGCAGCGCGACGTAGGGCTTGTCCCAGTTCAGCTCGAAGTCGAGCTGGCAGCCGCTCGCGGAGAGTTGCGTGTTGGGGGCGCGGGCGATGACGTGGTCGATGTTGATGCCCTCGTCTGGAACACAACTGTTAGTCTAGTGCAACACGCAGAGGTAGTGGCAGTCGTCACGGTATTTGTTACTTACTGTTGCCGTAGAGGTAGAAGGGCATGTTCTTCTCCGG
Source organism: Trichothecium roseum (assembly GCA_026184415.1). Taxonomy (NCBI): domain Eukaryota; kingdom Fungi; phylum Ascomycota; class Sordariomycetes; order Hypocreales; genus Trichothecium; species Trichothecium roseum. The sequence continues at coordinate 4,334,452 of CM047942.1, read as the reverse complement.
GTAGTTGGGGAGACGCCACTTGGAGTTGAGCGGGCGGCTCACGACGGTGTTGGTGATGGTCACCGGGATGTTTCGGAGTATGATGCCACTGTTAGTGATTCTACAGTCAGCAAAGATAGTCCGCGTACAAGTCGAGGGGGGAAACAGAAAAGACGGTAGAACTTACGACTCCTTGGTCATGATCTGCCCCGTGAAAGCGCCCTTGCTCTCGACAATGTCCTTGAGCATCGTCTTGCGCTGGGTGACGAGGATCATGGGCTCGTTGGGGCTGGACCTCTTGAGGGCGAGGTACTTGTCCTTGGACCTGGACTTGACGTTTTCGAAGTCGGCCTTGACGATGAGCTGCTGGCGGTGGTTGGCCTCGTGGAACAGGGGCAGGTGGACGAGGTGGATGTCGTCGGTGCCCTGGATCAGGAAGTTGTGGAAGTCTTCGCCGAGCTCGTTGCGGTTTTGCACGATCTTAAGGGGAGACGTAGTCAGCACAATCATACTATAGATATAAGAAAGGATGTAGATGGAGTGTGTGGCTTACCTCAGTGGCGCGTTCGACAGTCTTCTTGAAAACGTCAGAGACCAGAGTATGGATGAAGAGACCGTCGGATGGGAACGGCGACATGACGACGTTCCTCAGTACCATGAGATCCTGCGTATTATCCTCCTCGAGACCAAGCCTCCTCATGAAGTGCTTCTTGCAGTCGCCGTACAGCTCGTCCGAGAACTCGGTCGAGGTCAGGTAGAGCGGGATCTTGGTCGGGTCGTCGTCGGGGCTGTCGACGGAGAGCTCCTCGATGACGAGCTTCATGAGGTAGTTGGCCTCCTCGACGTCGTCGTTGAGCTTGTTGTCGTGGCGGTTGCGGAAGTTGAGGGCGAAGGCGTTGATGTTGAGGTCGGAGCCGAGGGCGCGCATGAGTTTGGTGGCCTTGGCCTCGGGCTTGCGGTTGCGGTCCTCGGCGATGATCTGCGCGTTGGGCTTGTTGATAATTTCCTTGCGGATCCGCCGCTTCTCGTTTTCCACCTTGCGCGGCGTGCTGTTGGGGTCGCGCTCCGAGGGGAGCTCGTTGAAGGGCACGCAGACGAAGGGACTGTCCGCATCGGTCAGGACGGCCCATTCGGCGGAGAACTGACGCGTTGTGAGTATAAGGCGCCCATGATGATGCTTTTCTTAAAGGGAGGGCTTACCCGTGTGCAGGTCCATGTGACTTCAGCGAGTAGAGATCCGTAGCCCTGACAGAATATCAGTCATCACTGCGTTGTACGTAAAAAAAAAAAGGGTAAAAAGACCTACCTCCTGGTTGAGACCGACGGTCTTGTTGGACAACCACGTCGACACTGCCGCGGCACCTGGCTTGCTGTGGAAGAGTGAGTACTGTAAATGTTGAAAACGCTAGCAGCAGGTGAGAGCTCTTACCTTCCCTCGACACCGTAGATGCCGATGCTGGTGACGGATCCCCTAGAGAGATACGGGCTGGTCCAGGTGACCAGGAACCTCATGCGCGCGTCGCGGTAGCAGAGGCCCCCGGCGGGGTAGGGTATGTACCCGGCCTTGTGCGGGTCGACGGTGATGGAGTCGGCGAAGCGCAGGGCGAACAGGTCCTCCTGCGTCTCGGCGCGGAGGCTCGCGTCCGGCACGAAGCCGTCGGCGTCGCCCATCTCGGTGGGCAGGTTGATGATGTCGCCCGGGTGGTAGTCCTTGGGCAGCATGCTGCAGAAGTAGCCGCCCCAGGCGGCGTCGCCGTGGACCAGGAAGGACATGCCCTTGGCCTGGTACTGCTTCCTCAGCGCCAGCACGGAGCTGAGCGGGTCGACAGCGCCCTCTTTACGGAGAAGTCGCGTCAGTAAAATTGTTCGCCTGGTATAGACAGGGGGGGGGGGGGGGGGGGTGAGTGGTGGGACGATGGAGAGTACACACCTTCTGTTGAGCCCATAATGGCAACAACAGCAAAGACGGGTTGCTGTTCCTCGAGCTTCTTGTCGAGCATCTCTTCGAGCTTCCCAATGTCGATGCGCGCAGCGTGATCAACGGGGACGCCGACGACGTTGTCGGAACCAATGCCAGCGATAGCTAGTTCACCCAGTCAGTCATCTTCTTCGAATCCTTGTTGAATGAGAGACCTACCTGCGCTCTTGGGCCAGCTGTAGTGCCTCGTGTTGGCGAGCAAGTACTGCGCGGGCTTGTCCAGCGTGTACAGCCTCTCCAGCGAGTCCTTTCCGGTAGACTGAACGGTGAACATGTTCATGACCTTGGACAAGAAAGTGTTGGAGATGCCTAATTCCATGTCAACAAACCTTCCCTATCTATGAAGTGCAGACGAGGACCGCGGGAGCACATACCAAACTCTTGATACAACCTGTCGGGAATGTCGAGGACATCCTTGGGTTTGAGGTTGAGGAGCTCCCAGGGCTCGAGGCTGCTAAACAGTTTCCAGTCGCCTTGGCACGTTTCGACGAACAGCTTCGGCCTGATGAACTCGAGGGGCTGGTCTTTGTCCATGGCCCGGTGAAGAGCCAGGGGGTAGTACTTGAGGTTGCGAGCTGCATAGACATTAGCAATCGCCAGCGTGGCCTACCAGGGACAATGTCTACATACCAACCCTGCATCAACAATTAGTATCTCGAAGAAGAAAAAACCCGTAGTGAGCAAGAGAAGAGGACATACCACATGGATTCCAAGTTTGCGACTGTGCCGTCGCAGGTGACGTGACCCCAACCCGTAGGGGTGTCAGTGTCCGTCTCGTCAATGTTGTATCCGAACAGCGTGCACAGTTGCTCGCCGACCTCGATCTCCGCCACGGTAGATAGAGGGCTGGCCTCGAGCGCGACGTTGTTTGGGTTGTACAGCATGGTCATGAAGTAGCCGAGCAGCGAAGCCATGGTCATGTCGGTGCACCTAGCAAACAAAAAGTTAGCTAATCTGAGTGATAAGCACGCGCGTAATCAAGATACTCACATGTGCGCTTCATAGCGGGGAGACCAGAAAGGAATCGAGCTGCGGCCAAGCAGGTTGGCCGTCTTCTGGACAGCCTTGCTGAGCTTGTCCTTGGACTTTTTGAACGCAGGCGTGTTTTGCACCTCGGGGGTAATCCATTTCTGCATGTACAGAGTCAGCATAGTCCATCGCATCATGAGAAAGTCATCTTCATAGTCATCATACCCCGTCCTTGGCACCGTCGCCGGGGAAATATCTTGCCCGAGCCATCTCCAGCTCGTTGAGGATGGTACCAATGTTCTCCTTGAAATGTGGCATGTTCTCGGACCGGGGCCCGATGAAGAGGGAGCTGATGACCTGGTGCGAGGTGTCGCCGAGCTTCTTCTCATCGACGTCGCCCGTAGCCTCGTCCACGGCGACGGTGGCACCCGAGGACGAGCGAGTCCGGAAGGCGACGTCCTTTGGGTGGTGCATGTCTTTTCCATGGAGCATGTCTTTACCGTGGTGCATGTCTTTGCCATGGTGCATGCCCTGCTTGCGGTAGTCGTCGACAACCTTGGGAAAGGGTTCCGTGACCATCTGGGGGGATTGGAAGGCGGACATTGTGACCGATCTATGGAGTGGCATCTACTATGATTCCGCTGCCGTCTCTGATGAGGACTTTAGTCTTGAAATATTGGGGGATTTGGATTCCTTATATACCCATGATATAAACAAACAGCACAGGCGTATCCTACACTCATTCGCCACCCAAGAGTCTTCTTCCTCCTCCTCCTCTTACTCTCTCTCATCACATTCCGCGATCGAAAAAGGAGGGGTTAGACGAAATGAGATCAAGATTGCACAAGTGGCTTTCCCACCCCGCAAAGCGACCTCTAGTCAACACCGCAGCTGAAGTTGTACGCATCTGCAGAGGCCGACGCTCGCATGAAGCTACACCACCGAGTTACACTGCCCCCCTCCGAGTCCAGCACTAAACTCATATTGCAGACGCCTCGTTCACAAATTGCCCAGTCATATCCCGGTACGTGGTTTTTTTCCCTCGCGATGGAACTGTTGTTGAGCTGCATTCGTCCATTCTCTTCTTCCCCATGCCAGCCGTCGGAGCATCGGGATTGACTTTACTGGGGGGGGGGGGGGGGGGGGGGGGGGGGCGAACAGGACCGTGCCGTGGACCGGATCACTTTTTTTCTGTGTTTTTCTTCTCTTTTCGTTTCCTGCCCTTGCTCGCAGCCAATCGTCAACGCGCGGGGCTCGAGCGGCTGGTCGTTCAAGAATGGATTGTGAAGTCTAATGACAGCTGTGCATCCTAATCACGGTACAGATCAGGGCTAGATCGGCTGTTAGACAGGAGCTGAGCCTGCATGTATGGAGAGCACTTCATTATTTCTACTTCTTTACCATGCATGGGCCACTCAGTGGGATTGGGCAACGGACGTGGAACTTGGGCCGTCGAGCTGTGCCGATGGAGCGTGAGAGTACATACGTCCTGGCTCTTACACTAGAAAAAGACAAGCAAGCTCCTTAGCTTTGACGTCGCCGACAAACGTCTCCGTCGGGTCTCTGCCGGACCCGCTGCGGATATCGTCTTGAACTGCTACTACGGCGTAATACGTCTGAGAGATGTACATGGTAATATGCGTTGCTAGCTAGTGAGTGTATTTACACTAGCTGCAGGCGCATGCAGTAGTAGCTCAGCTCCTTAAGCCGCTGCTTGCCCCCTCTGTTCCACCGGTACAATCTAGCAATTGGCTCAGGCCCAAAGACGCTGAACCACATACGGCAATGTGCATAATAGTGACGAATCGAAAGCCGCAACACGGCTGGTAGCAAGAGTTGTTGATATGTGATATGGTAGGAGAAGAAAAGCTTCGGATGAGGCGCGCTAACTGGTGCATAATGTGGCTTACGTAGTGCAACGGAGCGCGACGTCCATCACCAATAAGCCTCGAAGACTTCTCCTCGACATTAATCATCACATCAGCCCCCCTCCTCCTCTCTTTTACTCTAGTCACACTGGTTTCCTATAGGCTGGCATTCCCGCATTGTCCGGGTCAACCCGCTCAACGTTCACGGCTAGTGGTAACTCTCCCGTACTCCATCCTCCGACCCCCACAGTCTTGGGCATCGCCGGCGGGGGTAACACACACTTCCTGTCTACCCAGCATGTACTCGATGACAGAAACGTCTGCGCCGTACATGACACATAGTTAGTTCATTGGGGCAGCGGTTTTATTTCCTCCGAGTACGAATGAATATCTTGGTTGGTGTTATGCTAGCCTTCGTATCGAACTACTCTGAATAGTAAGAAGCCGGAGTCTGTCACCATCGATGCCTTCGCGAAAATCTCTTTAAGCGGCCATGTCAGGGCTTCTGACCAGAATAAGGTATTTTCACATACTAGCTGATGATGGGGATAATGGGCCCATTACTAGTTCTTCCCAGCTTCCTCTGCTCGAGCATGTCTGTTTTCTTCGCAAAACTAGAAACATATATCCACCCGAAGGGAACAAATCATACCGCAGAAAGGACAGGGGTCACCGTTCTGATATTTTACCCGAACCTAATCCTTGTTTTGCCCAGCAAACTTTTGCAAGTGCGCTTGGAACATGCCGGAAATAATAGGGTTCTCTCAGGTTCACGCAAGCAAACGTCCCTCCATTCCAGGCGCGCCGTGTGTTTTATGGGCCGGAACATTGAAACCGGTATTCCAACTTCTATGCCAACATTTTATTTTTATCTTTATTTCTTATAGAATGATCAACAGGCGAAGAACCCAAATTCTGCCGAAACTAAACTTTCTGATCTGCAGCTATGATCCAGCCCTTCGCCTCCCTCCCCCCCCGGCCCTCTTTTCCGCAATGAAGTCAACGCAATCCCCAAAGCTCCCATCCGTGACCATTACTGGACCTTGGGAGGCGTCACATCGGGAGTAATGCCGTAGACGGAAATGTTGTCGTCGGTAGCCATCAGCTCATCGCAGGCATCCGCGGCCGACTGCCAGCTCTTCACGGCATCGTCGACGCGAGGCCGCAGGGTCCTCTTGCGTGACCACAGGCCCTGGCGAACAAGACCGTCGGCGGCGCCCATCATGGAACCCGCGAGGTACAGGTCTTTGGCCATCTGCTCGAACAACTTCTGGATCTCCTTGAGGGCGACTATGGCCTTGGTCATCTTTTGCCCGATGGTGTTGTTTTGGCTGGCAAGAAGGTCGACATCCTCGATGACGTCTTGGAGAGCCTTGACCTCGGTATTTTTGTTGGCTTCGGTGGTCAGCTGCTTTTGGTATTCCTCCCAGGCCTTCATGGCACTCTTGTTGAATACGACGGCGACTGTTGTTCCGGCGATCCAGCCCCAAATTGGAATCCACTGCGGTCGAGAACAGGTTCTCTATGTTAGTTGCATCCTGTCTAACCAAGGGAACATAACTGGAACAAATAGAAGCCTCGCTCGTGAAAAGGGTGACACCAAAAGTCTATTCCCTCAAGGGGGGAAATGACGAGGAGGGGAGAAGGAAACGTACCACGTAAGCAGCTGACCACTGTGCCGTCGCATTGTCTGATTCCTACAACATCAAGTCAGCAACCCTCCGGAGAATATTGACGCTTCAGAGCATCAGAGATGAGAAGAAAGAAAGGTGCGGGAAAAGAGGGGTTAGTTGGGATCAATGACTTTTTTTTATCTTCCCCTTCTTCCTCAATAGCAGTCAAAGGGGAGTCCAAGGCCGCTGAATGAGAGACAGAGTGAGAGGGGGAAAAAAGCAAAAAAAGAAAAAAAAAGAAGATGGAACTCACCCACTCATCATGTGCCTTTTTAGCGGCCTCGGCAGCGGTCTTAATATCTTTTCGCAGCTGAGTGAGGCCCGCGCTGAGCTTCGCGGCGTAACCAGGTTTCCCGTCTGTCCCGTTGAACTTGGCAGTCACAGCACTGATGGATTGCTGATCCGACTCGACTTGAAGTGAAAACTAGACCGAGATCAGTCACTTTTGGCCCTCTTCATCTTGACAGAAAAATACAAGGATCCGGAGGGGAGAGGAAAGATCCTGAAGAATAATGGCGTTTCGTCCCTTGTGCTCCTTGGGTCTTGTTTTCATCTTACTTACCGAGCTAATTTCCTTTACCAAGGCCTTGATCTTTTCAGACTTTACATTTGCTTCCTTACTGAGGTCCAGCAGGATCTGGCTAGCAGCCTGCGTCGCACCCTGGAATTCATCCGAGTTTTCAGAACCTGCTTTGCCGTATGCGTCGCTGGTAAGTATATCCAGCATGTCCACAAAGCTACTTCCATCCAGGCCGGTCAATTGGCGTATGGCAAACTCCGAGTACTCTTTAGTCTCCATGGTGATGCGTCCTGTCGTTGAAGGCCGGTGTTAGCATCAGAAGTCCTACACAGAAAAGGAGAGGGGGGCGGGGAAGCTCTCCAAGGACTAAAACGTACTGAAATTGGGTAAAGCATTGGAGTTGAAGGCGTGACAATGCTGGTATACGCTCACCATGGCATCTTCAGTTTCCTGCACAGCGGCGTCAGTTATTTCTTTTCCTTGACTTCATATGCTTGGGGGGGAGTGTCGAGTTTCCCTAGACGTTACCTGATAAATACTGCTGTCGAGTTCGATGAGCTTCTTGAGCTTCTCCTTGGAATGCAGGCCTTCGAAGCTTTCCTTGCTCGAAGGGAAAACCATTCCAGCAGCCACATAAACCTTGACATCTGCAAAAGCAAGTCAGCAAAAGGTAGGTTTTGGGGTGATTAGCAAGCCTTAGGAGTTGTTTAGAAAAAAGTCACAACAAACTTACCTAGGTAACCATTGGATTGAATGATAAAACGAGGCTTCTTTTCCCCCGTCTCTTTACCAGCTTCGTCAATGATGTTGACATCCTTGAGCATGCCTCCTGTGGGATTGATGAATGCATTCTCCAGGACCGCACCAAAGTCATTTTTCTCGTCAAAAGACATGTTTGCAATGAACAGAAGGATGGAGAATAAAGGTCAAGTGCTAGGTAAGGTCGAACCTAGGCTGAGCTATTGGTAACGTGAAGATGGCAAGATTGGGTTTTGTTGGTTTGTTTTTGTTTGTCCAAAGAAGGAGGGAGATGGCCAAGCCATGACACTTTATATATCTTCAAAACCCAACCCGAGTATCAAGAAGCATTGGACGTTGGAGCAAGTGCCCGTGTATACATCCCAACATGGCTAAGTCTGCTGAGATCGTCGTATACTTCCAGGACATGTATATCGCAGCAGTTGCATATCAACGTGACTCTATATGACGTCGTATTATTCAATGATAGACCAAGACAAGTAGGTATTCGTGCTGCGGGGATATTTGCCAACAAATGAACAGAATCTACGTAGAACATCCCTCGCCTTTGCCGTTTACCCGCGTGTGCCGCGAACACTGTCCGGCAAACATATTTCAACGTGTTCATAAAATCATATATCTATTGCTGTAGTCAGCTGAGGTGTATGTATCCAACTTGTTTCCATTTTATCCCCATTGGCTCGTCTCAACTCCCCTCGCAACATGTCTGCGTCTCTGCAGTGGGTGGGTTGAGACAAGCATCGCATTAGCTTCGCATTTCAGCCATGTATCTCTGTGGGTCAACCTTGTTCTGGTAAAGTATGCCAGCTGAAGGTATTCACTGCAGGGTGAAAAGGTTACGTCGGATGCAGAAGAGAAAGTGCCGTGACATAAACGACATGGCCAGTAGGGAAGCGCCGAGGATATCGCGGTTGATGAAGAGAATGGATGTGGGATAGGGGGCGAGCAGAACTGCAATCCTCAGGGTCAAACCCATCCCCTCGACAATAAGATCATTAGATTGACAACTCAGAATCTTGAGTATGTGATTAGCACGAGAAATCAGGATGTAGAATATAAAAGCCTTTCGGTCCCCCAACCAACTCTTGCAACTTCAGGATCATAAACATATCTTCACCCTCAGGCTTCCCATACTTTTTTTCCTGTACCTTCAATATGGCACTCATCAGACATCCCCATCCAGAGACGTATAGCGATCTGGAGGGGAAGATCGAAGCCTTGACCCAAGAGAGATCTTTGTTTACCAAATGCGATGTCGTTGGCGCTATCGGCCATGCACGAGGCAGCCTCCTTGACTTGGCTGAAGCTATGGAAGCTATCCTCTTGCATTCTGCCGAGGATAGCAACATCAACGGCAACACCAAGGACATTGAAATCTACGCCGACCATCTCAGGGCTCAGAAGCCAGTCCTTCTGGGAGACTCGGTTGACAGCATCACCATCATCAGCCGCGCCGTGCTCCCCGGCGCTCAGCGCTCCTGTGTCGACATGAAGCTAAGCGGCGCCCAGCAGCAGCTGTCCATTCAACTGTTTTGTGCTCCTCCGCAGCGGCCCGTTACCTTCCGGGCCACGTTCTCCGACGGTAGCACGTCCGAGGCTACAGTCGACTCCAAGAACATGGAGCCGGGTCATCGCTGCTGGGGTTTGGGGTTTGACCGGGGCAAGCAAGGGTCGGCTGATTCTCTGGGCGAGATTGACGCCTTGAACGAGATGTTCCGAAAGTCGACACGATCCATCGCCGAAAAGATACAAGACGACGGCCATTTGGCGGATATGGGATGGGATTCTTATAATGAGTGAGTGTTGTCCTCTCTTTTTTTTCTTTTTCGCATTTTTTCGCATTTTTTGATCGAAACGAGTGTTAATACTTATGCTTTCTTATGCGACCAACAGTAATATCCGTCGACTACTCAACTATCAACTCCTCCTAGCATCCACAGTGCAGGATGAGGACAAGAATCTCGCCACTCAAATTGCCGAGTTCGTCGCGCACATCTGTCAGGGCATACCCAAAGCATTTGACCTGTACAGCCAGGCCAGCGTAATGGCTATGTCACAAAGTATGTCCAAAACAAAACCCTTCCCCGCTCCATCCTCGGAGAAAATGTAAAAAGGGCTTGAGCCTTGTCGCTGACGTGAATACCTCAACCACCCAGCCGTCGGCCAAGAGTCTCTCATGAATGCTCTAGTACCCAAGCTGGACCTATCGACGGCCCAACAGGTCTTGAACTCTCGCCTCGATGCCGCCGAGGCCTTCGACTCGGCCTACCGGGACCTGCAAGGACAGAAAGCCAACTCGGACAACGTCCGCCTCTTGGCCACCGTCGCCCTCGAAAGGTCCGTCGACTCGGACTCCGTCTACTCCTTCATAACCAAGACGACGCAGGGCAGACTCAACAACGCCCAGACCGCCTTCAGCAAGGCCGAGAGGGAGTTCCAGGCCCTGCAGCTGCTGCTCAAGGGGCACCAGGACGAGTTCAAGAAGGGCATCGAGGATTGGAAGACGGCCAAGACCTGGGAGGCGGTGGGCGAGGTGTTTGCCGCCGTCGCCGCCGTCGCCGGCAGTATTGCCCTGGCCTGCGTCGCCCCTCCGGCGGGAGCAGCCGGCATCGGGGCCGGGGCGGCAGCGCTGGGGGCCGCCGCCTCGGGCGCGGAGAAGACGGTGTCCCTTTTCCAAAAGTTTGCCAAGGTGGTACGGGCGATTGAGAAGATTTACAACAAGATCATGCCTTATCTTGAGAAGATGAAGGAGGTGGTGGATGCCATCAAGAACGTCATTGCCATTGTCGAGAAGCAGGGATCCATGGAGGATTTCGGGAACGAGGAGATTGGCAAACTGAAGCTGCCTGGTGAGTTGTATTTCTTTTTTTTAATCATTCACCTCTGACTCTCGTATACTCTCTATCTCCTCGTTTTCTTTAGTGCTGACTTTGGACGCCAGATGTTGCTGGTGATGATGCCATCAACATTACAGCCGACTGGGACATTTTCCAAGTCGAGATGAACAACCTCTACGATGGGGTGAGTACATTGTGCCCGCGGTCTACTCCGAAGCCTGAAGGAGTTTGTTTTTGAAATTGGCAGCTAACCGGTGGTATCACCACTGCGTAGATCAAGGGTGAGAACATCGGCGGCGCCGAGGGCTTCTTCACGCTCATCACCAAGATGGTGATCCGCGGTAAAGCCATGTTCGCGGCCCAGACGGCGCTAGCATCGGCCAGCGACGCCTACCTGATCGTTATGCAGCAGCAGATCGCGCAGAAGCAGCACACGGACCGCCTGCGCAAGGCCATCTCCAACATCCAGGGCAACCCGCGCACCCTGGCCGTCGTCAAGCTGGCCATCGCCGAGCGCCTCCTCGCCCTGCGCGCCAACATCGACCTCGACTTCCGCCAGTACCTGGCCGCGTACGCCTGGAACGCCCTCGACGCCCGGCGGCCCCTGGCCCTGGACCCCCTCAAGGACATCGGCAGCTTCCGCAGCGACGCCGCCACGCTGCAGGCCCTCTCCGCGCAGGTCTACGCCCAGGCGCGCTCACAGACCCGCCTCTTCCGGCTCTCGTGCAAGCGGGGCGATCTACTGGCCAAGGTCGCCTCCAGCGAGCACGCCTCGCCGCACGCCGCTGACGTCGTCTCCGTGCTCAAGCAGAATCGGGAGGCGTCCTTCACGCTAAACTACGAGAGCCCGCTGTTCCGGAGATACGGGCGCTTCCGCCTCAGCAAGGCTCGCATGTTCCTCGACAACGCCAAGGCCGAGGACGAGCAGGATCCCGTGAGCCTGCGCATCACCCTGGGCACGGCCATGAAGGACCTCGGCGTGGACAAGGTGAAGGACGCGGCCGCACCCCTGCCAGGCATCGACGCGTCCCGGGTGTTGCATTTCGTAACTACGGAATCTACTTTTGGCTTCGAGTACGCCGGCAAGGATAACGAGGTCCTTCTGGAAGGGGCGTTTTGCGGATACTTTGAGTCTTCCTCCCTCCTGATGAGTCCGTTTAGGCCTTGGACTGTCAGTGTCGAGTCGGATGCGAACTTGGATGCGGTCACGGATATTACCTTGGAGCTCGAGTGCCAGGTCACGTATGTTTAACGGGGCTGGATCAGCATGACGCTATAAAGGGTTCTACTCCTGTGGCATCTTAGTGGGGTGTACGCCGTATCCAAAATGCTTTCACAGTTTGACTATGGTTTGTGACTGGTATACGTGGTGTAAAACGTATCAACAAGCCATTTCTCATAACAGCATTAGTGGATGGTGATTCTGCAAGTAACTTGATATTCACCACTAAAAACATGACATCTCAAACCCTATCATCAGTGTTCGGAATCTAGTGTTGCTTGCCATATTAGCACCATCACTTGTCAAGGAAGAGTCAAACCAATGCAACCCTCGCGACGAAAAAAAGAGAAGAGAATGACAAAGAAATGAAACCTAGGTCATGGCAGCCGGTTTGCATACTGGCTATCTCATTGTGGATTTACCTCCACGTGCGTTGATGGGGCACGGCAGCTACCATATACCGCCATGCCGTCTTTGATAGGCAGACTCACAAAAATGTGGGTAGTAGATGTGCCAAGCAAAACGACTTCGTAGCTACAATATACACGCACCTTTTGTAAAGCGCAAATACATCCATCCATACGTCATCTAACACAGGCATAATCACATGTACCATCGAGTTGACCTTGGCCATAATCCCCTGGTATTTTCATAACGTATCCCTATTATATGCAGTCTTGTTTTTTTTATTTCAGGTCTATATACCGACTAGTGCTTCCACAACGAGGTGGCACTACAGCTGCCTCCTCTTCATCATGACCTTGGCCGTGGGGTTGACGATGCAGAACTCGTTGATGTGCAGGTTGCTAGGGTTCGTCTTGCCCTCGGGCCACTTAAAGTCGTACATGAGCAGGACGCGGGCGAGCAGCAGCTTGATCTCGTTGATGGCGAAGTAGCGGCCGGGGCAGGCCTGAGAGCCGAAGCCGAAGACTAGGTTCTCCTTGGAGGGCTGGCCGGCCGTGTACTTGTGCGACTCGGCGCCGCCGTTGGCGTACCGCCGGTTGTAGCTGCGCATGGGGTCGAAGCGCTCCGGGTTGGGCGTCACGCTCGGGTCGTTGACGTAGTCGTAGCCGGCCCAGCTGACCGAGGCGCCGGCGGGGATCTGCGTGCCGTCCTTGAGGGAGAGGGGCTGGAGAACGGCGCGGGTAGGGTTGACTTGAATACCGTTAACACCACTTCTCTTTGCTACACCTCGGCGGTTGTATCTGTAAAGACGGAGAAGAGGGGGAAATCAACTTACTGTATACGGTAGGGTGCAGACGCTGAACCTCGAGGACGAAGCTGTCGAGCTTCTCCAGCTTGGCGGTCCACTGCCTGATGCCCTGGCCCTCCTTGGTCTGAGCGCCGGGCACGCCGTGCTCCTTGATGACCTGCTGGACCTCCTCGCGCAGGACCTCGATCCACTCGGGATGGGTGCAGAGCTCGAACAGGGAGCTGGCCATGTTGGAAGAAGTAGTGTGGATGCTGGCGCTGGTGAGGAAGCACTGGATGCGGGTCATGGCGTCGGGGTCCGTCTCCTTGGCGGTGCCGTTGTCGAGCATCCAGTCGAGGATAGTGCCCTCGGGCTCCTCGCCGTTGGCCCTGGCCTTGTGGTGGTCGGCGATGACGCGGCTGATGATCTTCTTGGACTCCCGGATCTGCGACTTGACGCGCCACAGCGGCCAGACGAGGTACTGCACCAGGTAGAGCGACCAGGTCGGGAACAGGCGCAGGCACCACGCCGAGAGGATAATGTCCTTGGTCAGCTCCGTCGAGATCCTGACCCAGTTGGGGTCGCGGCAGGCGGCATCGCCGACGAAGACCTTGGCCGACATGCGGGCCACGAGGTTGGCGATGGCGGGCTGGACGTCCACCTTGGTCCAATCTATACGGCACAAACTCGTCAATACCCATGTCATCCAATATCATTGACATCTTGATTTCACGGAATGAGAGGGGCTTACCGTCACACTGAGGAATCTCGAGATCCCACGAGTGGTCGAGCTCTTCCACGGCCCAGGACAGGTAGTGGTTGAGCTGGGGGGTGAGCTTATCGGTCAGAGCACGGTTGGGCAGGTAGGTCTCGAGCATGATGGCGATGCCGGTCCATTTCGGCATGGCGTTCTGATGACCCGAGTGTGTCAGTATGGAAACAGCAACATCTGGCACGCAGAGCCCGCGGCAAAACTTACACCAACGCCATGGATCTTGGAGTTGAGCTTGTTCTTGGCAGTCGAGCCGAGCTCCTCGAGATACTTGATGGGGAGAACCGTGACATCGGTATCGTGGCGGCGAATAATGTACGGGACATCCTTGAACTGTTTTCCCATGTAAGTCAGCAAACTTGTCATCATCCCTCCCTCTCCCCCCTCTTCACTGCCAAACTTGCTCCAACAACAGACACCTCCGCCATTGCCCATCAGTACAATAATCCTCACCTTTTGGTACCCGCTAGAAATAATACCGGGAGCGTTGAAAAAGTACCGGCACCGCACAAACAGATCGGGCTCCCACGCAAACGCACGACCGACAATCTTGGACCCCTCGACGGTGGGCACCTTGGGGGACAGCTGGGAGACGAGGTTGACGAATATCAGGGCGTAAAAGGCCAGCGTCAGGTAGCTGGCGGACTGCAGGTGGTCTAGCACCTGCTGCTTGGCAAAGCCAATGTGATCGACCTGCGTGTCGTTCATCATTGTCACCGAAGAATTCAGACTCTCGATGATGATGATGATGATGATGATGATTTTCACACACGCACTAGAAAGGAGAAGAAAGAAAAAAAGCTTTCAAAGGTCGGGGAGGGGCTGGACCAGGGCTAAACAATATTTATTCTCCGGAGGCAGGTTCCTATTACTACTTTATCGGATAGTAATACCATGGAGGGAAGGCTCTGAGGTGCACTAAGAGGCCTAATGATATCAGGGATATATCAACATGTCCGACATGATTGGTACGTAACAGCGAGGTCGGTCTGGTCTCAACCCAAAGGAAGCAACGATCTGGAACCGCAGACATCTCTCTCACTTGCACATTCTTACACACACACACAGAGAGAGAGAGAGAGTATGTGTGCGTGTGTGGTAGTAGTTTGGCGGGCCTGAAGCCGTCGTCCGCTTAACAGGCTTACTAGCCCCTAATAAGGCCCTACAGGAGGACCCGGGAGGGAGGGAATCCTTTCCCCCCTCCACCGAGACGGACGGAGTGAAGAAAGCAGCAACGCCGACTGCAAGTGCAACCCTGAAGCCCTTTTTATCCTCCCCCCTCGAGCGCCAATGAAAATGTATTTAAGCGGTGGTACGGATGGATTTGGGGTGATACGAAAGTGGCGTGACGAGACGACCATGTCGGTTCGTGTACTATGATTCGGAGTACGGAGTACGGAGTATGCCAGTCGCATTTTCTCCCAATGGGAGCCGGGTTTTCGAATGTCTCGGAAGGCCAACCGTGACACTTCGTTGCGGAGAGGACCACTTTCATATGCAGCCTGTTCAAAAATGGGCTTTTCCAAGGCTTTGTTCATAACGTGAATGGAAACTATACCCAACATCAACCCTCTTCCCAAGCAGACCTACGTTCTGTCGAACTGTGTGAGGAACTTACAGGGTAACAAGATTATTTGAAAAAAAAAAAAACGACTCTTAAAAAAATGCAGCACTACCACAATAAACTAGCGGTAAAGATTTTTTTCCGCACTCCTAGTTTTCCTAGCTCAGCGCAGGCGTGAACCGGAGTACACTGGAAAGCTTAGTTCCTGCGGATCGGTGCGGCGGACTACAGGAAAATCATCAAGAAGTGAACAGGAAGTGGGTTTTCCTTAAAGAATAGGCTAAGCTCGGGACAATCACCTCCCCCAAGTTCTCGAACTAACCCCAGTCCTGCTTCCTCCGATATATGCGGGTTAAAATCCCATACCACAAGACATTACTCCGTACTTATCAGGCTATCAGTAGGCTGTGAGACAGCTCTTGGCCTGACCTTCATACGAAGCCCACCCTTGATTCCCTGCCAGAGAGCACCAACGTTAGCACCAAATAGGTATTATATAGAGGGAGGAAGAGATTATACAACGTACCATGTTCAGGGCAGCAAGTGGCTCATACGTCCCCGTAGTGTCGGCTAGCAAGACGTCGAAACGCTGCAGCACGGCGACGACAATGGTGATGCCCTCATACGTAGCCAAGGCACGACCGAGGCAGCTACGTGGCCCTGCATTCCACGAATGGTACTCTGCGAGCGACAAGGCACGTTGCGTCAGCTCTGAAAGCCCTCCTTATCGACACTGCCAGGATCTGTGAGAAAGGCAAACTTACTAAACGGACTGAACGAGATGCTTTCCCCGTTTTCCTTGAACCACCGCGACGGGTTGAAGACGGCAGCGTCTTCTCCCCACACCTGCGGCATGCGAGACAGCACATAGTTCTGATAACTGACAATGTCCCCTCTGTATTGGTGCCGTTTCGTATTAGCCAAAGCCCATGGTCTGTCGACTCTTTCCTTTTCTTCTTCTTCTTTGGGTTTAGGACAGCCCACTTACTTTTTAATCTTCCGCGGGGGCATGTTGAGCTCCGGGACCGCCGGGAGGACGTCGTCTTCCGCCGCCTCCATCTGCCCGGCCGGGGAAACCGTGTTGATGCGAGCGTTTTCGTCCCACATGGCGTTTGTGAACCGCAGTTTCTGTATTGGCTCTAGGTTAGGATATCTTATTCTCCTTTTCTTTTTTTCAGGTATCTCTTTCCTGCTTCTTTTTCTCTCGTCTTTGAAGGGGGATATGGAACAGACATACCGGAGCGTCTCCATAGGTCAAAAAGTCAGTCGTGAAGCCGAGGTCGCTGGCTTCGGCCCTGATCCTGTTTGCGGCGTCGAGGTGCTTATTGTCGTCGTGATGAATCTCCTTCATGAGCCACGAGATGCTGAACGCGGTCGTATCGCCTAAATACCCAAACCAGGTCAATAATCGCATTCTCTTACCTCGAAAAGGGATATTGCAACTCACGGCCGGCGGAAAGGAACGCAAACACCATGCCCCCGAGTGTCCACGTGTCCTGGGTCGATTGCAGGAACAGGTCCAGTAGATCTACGCCGTCGTCCGGGTTGGGCTTGTAGCCCTGCTTCATCGCCTCGATGCGTCTCTTGATGACGCCGTCGATTTGCTCGTAGAAGAGGTTCACCGCCTTCTGGCTAATCTTGTCTTCGCCCGAGAGCTTCTCGTTCAGCTTCCACAGCGGATCGCGCCGTCTTCGATCAAACACTATCACCGGAATCATGTATTTAGTTACCAGGTCTCTGTTCACTTTGGGGGCAAGGCGACATCAGAAGTGAGTGAACGTACGGTAATTCGCCTCGTCAAACGCCTGCACGTAGGCCGGCATCGCATCGAGGCACCTCGGATCCTCGGACAAAATCTCCGACGCCAGCTCCTCCTCGTGAAAGGCGATCTGCAAGAACAGGCAAAACATCAAACGGCCGTTGAGCGCCTGGAAGTCGAACTCGCGGTCCTCCCTAGCCAGGTTCGACAGCAGCTTCACGACGACGCCGAGCCAGTGGTGCAGGGAGCGGGTGATGTGGCGCTCAAAGTTCTGCTTGCTGAAGGCCTTGGTGGCCGTCTTGCGCTGGACGTGCCAGTGCTGGCCGTCGGCGATGAAGATGCTGGACCGGTGCAGCGTCTCGAAGACGTTGCGGGCAAAGGCCCCGCGGACGTAGTTCTTGCTGTTGTGCTTCTGGATGTGCTCGAGGTAGGTCGGGTGGTTGATGACGTGCATGCGGAAGAAGGGCACCGTCAGCTCGTAGGCCGGGCCGTAGCGCTCGTACAGCGAGTACCAGGCCTTGCAGCTGGCCGCGCCGTTGGTCTGCAGCTCCTGTACGCTTCCCCTGAAGGCCTTGCCCTTGGGGCCGGGGATCCATTTCGCGTTGGCCGACGAGGATGTCCAGAAGCCCCGGTTCCGGTACGTCCAGCAAATCCCTGGCGCCACCGTTAGAACGTTACCTGGACATTATAATCTTTCAAATTTGCTACTTAGGGGTTGCTCTTACAAACTCCTGATATTAGGATGCCCAAAGATACGACCTTGAGCCCCGTCGCTATCAAGGCGGCCTCGATGGGTGGCAGGGCTGTCTTGGAGAGAATAGCCATGTTTACAAGAGTGCAAAGATTGTTATTTCCCTAATAACTGTCTCCATGAGGATATGTTAGAAACGGGGCTTGTGTATGCGAATATATATATATATGTGTATCTGTGTGTGCGTGTGATAAGTCTTGCACAATTTGGTAGATTACACACGAACATGGTCACACCTCCATCGCCAGCTCCCAGACGGTATATCAATAACCAGGATACGCGCGAGAAACTTCTTCGACCCCGGATCGCCATGATGTAATCTCCTCAATTGTGTCTTTTCCGGCGCAAGCCAAGCCTGCAAATTCGGCGTGCGCCGGCCGGCTAACGCTCCGGACCCAGTCCGGTGGTTTTATCCGGGAGGGGAGAATCCGGATAAGACTCGACTACCATTACCCCAAACTGCTACCCCAGCCATTGGCACGAATTGGTCTAAATACACGTATGTAGGTACCAATTAATGTGCCCGGATTGGATTGTTACCCCAACCCAGCTATGTACCCAAGTTACCGGATAACTCATTCTCAACTGTGCAGGCATTTTCATCCCTACATCTGCGTTTCCCACTCTCAAACATAGCGTTTCAGGCGCAAGTCTCATATACTAGTAACCTATCGCGATCCATGCATTGACATATCCTCGATTCCCGTAGGTCCAACAGGTTGGGGTCCCCATGGGGTTTCCCCATACTTTGGGGTACCATCAGCTGGGATACGGTCAATGTTTGACCTGGACTATTGAAGGCCGGGAAACCCCCCCCCCTATCTCTTACCCCCTTGGCATTCCATCTAGTATTAAATGTGTCCGTAGAAACCTCCAGCAGGTTCCATTTCCCTCGCTTCTCTGTTCCAAACTATACTAGTGATCCAAAACTTGCCTTGATCAGAAACCAGTGCCATCATGGTTCAGAAGCGAGGTCACCTGGGCAACTCCGCCCGGTCCCTGACCATTTCCATGAGCATCTCCTTGGCTGGGTTCGTACACGCCCGCCGATACACCAAAGCTTTTCCCCTTGTGGTAGGTTGTCTCACAACTAACAAACGTGCAGTCTCCTTTACGGTCTCGACACGGGAATCATAGCCTCGAGCATCGCCCACGACAGCTTCACGAAATACTTCTTCCGCGACGGGCAGGATGATTCCATTATCAACGGCGGCATCATCTGCGGCTACTACGCCGGCTCGTGCGTCGGCAGCGCCATGTCCACCTGGTCCATGGACAAGCTGTCCCGCCGGTGGTCCGTCCTCCTCGGCTCCGTCGTCTCCGTCGTCGGCGCCATCCTCCAGGCCACGGCCCACAACATCCCCATGATGATCGTTGGCCGCGCCTTCTCCGGCTTCTCCACCGGCATGGTGTACTCCGTCGCCCCCGTCTACCTGTCGGAGCTCGCCCCGCCCGAGAACCGCGGCTTCCTCGTCGGCCTCAAGGGCTGGATGAATACCTGCGGGTACCTGCTCGCCGGCTGGATCGGCTACGCCGGCTCCTTCGCCGAGGGGAACAGGCAGTGGAGGATACCCCTCGCCATGCAGGCTCCCCCGGCAGCTCTCCTCGCCATTCTCACCTTTGTTCTGCCGTACTCTCCGCGTTGGTGTAAGTCCTAGCCCCGCCCCTTTTTCCTTTTTGTTGTTACTCTCCTCTTCTACTCCGGTATTCAAATGTTCGTTGCCAATGTCCAAGAATGACATGAGTGCACGCCTACGTTGATAGGTTGGAGTTCCCTGGCTGACATCTCCGACAGTGCTGATGAAGGAGCGCTACGAGGACGCGCGCAAGGTCATGAACTACCTGCACGCGCACCGCAGCCAGGAATTCATCGACCACGAGTACGCCGAGATGCACTCCCAGATCCGGCTGGAGATGGCGCGCAAGTCCAGCTCGCCCTACCTCAAGCTCTTCACGCGGCGGTACATCCGCCGGACGCTTCTCGGCTGCCTCATCGTGGCCATGGCTAAGCTGTCGGGCAGCAACGTGATCCAGAACTACCAGGCAATCCTCTACAAGTCGCTCGGCTTCCAGGGCCGGGACGTGCTCCTCATCACGGCGCTGTATGGCTTCATGGGCCTGCTGGGCCAGACCATCAGCATCTTCACGCTGTCGGACCACTGGCCGCGGCGCCGGACCATGATCTGCGGCTTCACCTCCATCATCCTCTCCCTCTCCATCCTCGCCCCGCTATCCAAGGAGTTCCCCGACGACCACAACCTCGCAGGCAGCCGGGCGGCCGTGGCCTTCATCTTCATCTTCGCCTTCATCTGGGCCTTCTTCTTCAACTCGGCCATCTGGGTCATCGTGTCCGAGATCTACCCCACGGACCTGCGCGCCACCGGCGTCGGCTTCGCCATGTTCGTCCAGTCCGTCACCGCCATCTGGCTCAGCTTCGCCGCCAGCGTCGCCTTCGACCGCATCCGGTGGCGCTTCTACTTCGTCTTCATCGCCACCAACGTCTTCGCCCTCGTCGTGTTTTACGTCTGGCTGCCCGAGACGAACCAGCTGACGCTCGAGGAGATTGCCGCCAAGTTTGGCGACGTGGTGTCGGAGCCGACGGCCAAGGGTCTGGACGACGCCGAGCACGGGCACAACGAGCCTGAAGCAGGGCCGAAGCCAGAGTCTAGCGAGCACGTTGAGCACGTGCGAAAGGAAAGCACGCAGGCCTGAAGCACGCAGATGTACTGCTTAACTGACGGAATCTATCCCGGAATAGGAAATGGCATGCTGTTACAGAGAAGGCCAGTCATACGAGAGCTACTACTTCTATATCGGCACATTGAAGAAATTTAGGATGTGTAAACTTAAGGATTTCTATCTGTCTTTTTAGATTACAGGGTCAACATTTGGACAATTACTAAGAATGGTCAAACCCTCATAATTGAATGAATACATGGTATTGTTTGAGTCTAGCATTGAGATGAGGTGAAGATGAAACATGCACCACCTTGTTGAACTTAATAACGGCCCGTGAAAAGCAAGTTTGTAGCATCTACATGGCTGGAAGTGTTTTCATTCTACCCAGTCATTCTCATCAAGTCTGTGGAAGATACGGCTCTCGGGTAAGATGAGAATAGGAGCAGTTCAACCCCGCATAGAGCACCCCTATTGTTTCTCCTTCCGGCAAGGTGCGTGTCTTTAGAAGTCCGGGGTAAACGGTGTGATATGGAGTCCCTAATCCACTCCTTCAAGTGCGGGGAAGTGGAAAACCTGTAGCTGTTCCCTCTTCGAAGCCCGGAAAAGCAAGCTTGGGGTCTCGTCTGTTGTCTACGGATGAAGCAGTTGATTACCGGGGTGGATGTAAAAGATTACACTAGCTCTGTCCTATCATCCATGCCGAACTATTTCCAATATTCTCTCCCTTTTTCAAAGACGCAAGTTCCAGTCTAATAAAGAAGGTAGAGAAACTATCCCACTTTGATAGTCTAGTCCGAGGCATATGTTTACTCCCGTCAGCTGAGCATGTACGTATTATACGCCTACTTGTCTATTAGTGATAGTTGTGAGATAAAATGAAATTCCTGTTATATAATCACGTGTTGACGCAAATATCCTGGCATTAGACCACACCTCCAATTCCGTCTACTCCAACGATTCCACCGCGGTACCACTATTTCGTCCGTTTCCTTTCCACCAATCTCACCCAACCTCCATTTCCGCAGGACAAGGCTTTGACACAGATACACAGGTCTATTTTACTACGTGCTGGCACTATCGTATCTTGAGTGAATTTCCGAAATGGACACTGGAGAACCGCTCTCTTCAAGAAAGCGACGTCGGCTCGGCGGGAGAGTGAGAGTGACGCGCGCATGTGACTTTTGCAAGAAGTGAGTGGTTAGATAGACGGACGAGTAGATGGAGGAGATTGGCACCTGGCATTGTAGGGAGCTAACGGGCTTATAAAGAAAAAAGCTCCGATGCACTGGGACCCGGCCGTGCGGATCCTGCGCCCACGCGAAGCGGGAGTGCACGTACAAATCCGAGTACAACAGAGGCAAAGCACCCGATATATCCATCACGCCGGCGGACCAGCTAGCCACCCCTAGCAGGACCTCGCGTGGCGACGACGGTACCGGCGGTGGTCGCAAGAAGAGGTATTCCAATACCGAGAACAGCACCTCGCGCCATCAGGAGGACGAGGCCACTATCTCTTCCATGGCGGGAAACGTAAACGCGGCCGAGGACTTTGGCGGCTCGCATTATTCGCATACCCCGGACGACATGTCCGGTCGAACCCTGCTTCAGCACCGGACGGAAAGCTGTAGCAACGATGGGCCGCCCTCCGTCGACATGGTATCCGAGACTCTGGCGGTGCCCGTGGGTCCCCCTGCCGCCGCCGAATCATGCAACAACAACAACGACAACAGCAACCGCTTCGCCAGACGTTCCTCCCGCAACTCACCAGAGCCGGCTCACACCGACCAGGAAGGTCACTACGTCGGCCCCGCGTCCGGGGTGTCGTTCCTCTCCCGGGCGCTCAAGAAGCTGCGGCGGACGAGCCACACCCCCTCGACGGCGCAGCAGACCTCCGTCTTCAACTTCGCCGACGCGCCCCTGCCCCCCTACGACCCTTACTTCCTCATCCTGCCCCGCCAGGCCGACGCCGAGACCCTCCTCTGCCGCTACTTCAACTTCGCCTCCCCGACGCACCGGTACCTGCACGAGCCGACGGTCAACGAGTGGTGCCGGGAGTTTTACGCGTCCGTCAAGAACCCTGGTCCCTTGGCTTCGGGCACGCATGAGAAGAGGGCCATCGTACTCGCGGTCCTGGCCGTGGCGAAGCAGTACAACTCCGATGAGGACACTGCTCTGGAGGAAACAGTTCCCAGGTCTGTAAAAAGAAGAAAGGAAAAAGAAAAAAAAGAAAAGAGAGAGAGAATGGTCTTGGTAATAGATGTGATAGGCACTGACTTTCTTCTTTGATACAGCACGACGTTCTTTGCTGCCTCGGAGCACCAGCTGCTATTGGAGTCCGGGGGCATCCGCCTCACGAGTATCCAGGCCCGGCTGGTGCAGTCGTTCTACCTGCTGTCGCAGTCCAGGGTGAACAGCGCCTGGGGCTTATTCGGCACCGTGGCGAACCTCATACTGGCCATCGGCCTGCACCGGCACGAAAGGTGGGATCCCGCCTCCAAGATTGACCTCGTCGAGCACGAGTGCAGGAAGAGGGTGTTCTGGAGCGCGTTTACTCTCGACAGTTATCTTAGTACCGGACTCGGCCGTCCTAGAAGCTTTCATGAAGAGGACCTGGATCAGGTGTGTTTGACACGACGCCTTGTCGGATTTTGCAAAGATGATGATAATTATGGGGGCTAATAAACGTACAAGGAAATGCCGTTATGCGTCGACGACTGGCAGTTGACACCGACCAAGATCCTGTCCCGCAACGACGCGGGCCACAGCCTCACGCGCGCCTCCATCTACCACGCAAAGTACGCGCCAACGCCTACCACCAATGTCAAGGAGGGAAAACAAACCGGCTAACGATGAAAGGGGAAAAAAAGACTGCTGAAGATTGTCAGCGCCATCCTGCGCGAGCTCTACGGCATACGACGGCTCTCCCACGAGAGGCAGGAGGAGGTGATTCGGCTGCACGACGCCCGCCTGGCCCAGTGGCGCGAGGAGCTCGCTGATTTCCTCGATATCTCCAACACGGACATCATGATGCCGCTTTTCCGCCGGCAGCACGCGACCCTGCACCTCGCCTATTCCCACGCCATCATCCTGCTTCACAGGCAGGCTCTGCTGCTGAGGAACCCGGCGCCTACCACTACCGCCATCGCCACCGCCGGGCGGGGGAAAAGCCCGGTCCCTGGGAGCGCGCAGTTTAGCGTCCAGAGATGTCTGGATGCGGCGACGACGATTGTGACGAAGCTTAGGGATCTGGTGGAGAAGAAGCAGATGTACTCTGCCTATTGGGTTCGTATCTGCTGCCCCCCCTTTCTCCTCCCCCTTTTTCTTTTTCTTTTTCTACCAAGTACTTTTTTCTGCTACAAGACACCGAAGGTTTACTCATGTATCGCGGCAGTTTACTCATTATTACGTCTTCTCAGCCCTGGTCGCGCTGTACCTCTACGTCGTGCAGAGCCGGCCCAAGCCGGCGCACACGTGGAAGCCGTACCTGGACCTCGCGCAGCAGGGCCTGCGGGACCTGGCCGTGTGCTCGACGGAGACGACGTACGCGCACAGGTACGTCGTGGTGCTCACGGAGCTACAGAACGAGGCCACGAGGCCCGTCTACGAAGAGAGCCGGCCGGCACCAGACGTCCTGGACACAGCCCAGCCGTTATCCGTCCAAGGACCACCCGCCGGGGCAAGGCACGGCGAGACCTTGGGTATCGCCGATCCAGGCGGCCCAGCGCTGAACCCAGTTGCCCCGGACGGCGACGCCTTGGCGCCGAGCACCCCTCCCCCTCCCCCTCCGATGGCCAACAACGACCTCGGCATCATCGTGCCCCAGAACGCCGACTTTTCCGGCGACCAGGGCGGGGGGGCGGCCGCCGCGTACGACGACGCCATGGGCGTGCCCCTACCCCTGCTAGACGACCAGAACCCGGGGGCGTTTCGCAACCTGAGCCTGGAGGGGCTGGCGGACTTGGCTTTCATGTTTTCCGCCGAGGAGGCGGACATGTCTACGTTGACGAAGGCGTCGTTTGGCTTATAGGAGCTCGGGTGGTGTTAGTGTATTTTGCCGTAACTACGCTTAGTATTCGCCGATTAGTTGACAATCGAATATGCTATCATTATACGAAGTACTACTATGACGCGATGAAAGGGTTGGCCGTAGATTGGTTGCCATGCGCGAGCGCCGAACAGCAATATTGCACATCTGGTACTCCGTATAGTGCATGTAAATTCCAATGATAAAAGAGGGGAAACCTCCGGAAATGAACAAATGGCAAATAATTCGATGTGACCGAGGTCATTAAGGGAGTTGGAGGTTGTTGGAAACTTGCCCGGATAACACCGGAATTGACACGTCTACCTCGACGTATTTCCGGAGACAGGGGGGCCAGGTCACGATGAACAAACATATCCGGGGATATTCTCCACGATTACCCAGGAATTACCCCAGACGGGGAAGTCAGATGAGATGGTAAACATCCTGGTTACAGGACAAGATGGAGAAGACAGTTGTGTGGTTCTCAATGTGCAAGATTGATAAAGGTGCACAACATAAAACAATGATTCGTCGCCGCTTCTCACTTGTTGACCACATCTTTACTCCCAAGCCAACAAGTCTTGAGAACAACTACTCCCCTTCTTCCTGAACTGATTATATTCAGAAACAAAGCACATCTTGAATCCGGAGATACTGTCACTGAGACAGCTCCTTTTCTAGCATCCCCTCACCATCACAAGTCCTTATCTACCCCATTCATGTCCGGCACCATAGCCTAGGAGACCACCGCCCTAAACCGTTCACCATGACCTTGGTGGCATCCCCTCCTCCGCTGCCCAACGGCGATCCGTCGCTCCTGCAAAAGCCGCGGCTCGCGGACACGCAGCACGGCGCGCCGCCCCTCTTCTACCGGCTCGAGGAGATCCTCATCGAGAGATGCCGCTCGACCCCGGACGTGCCCATGATCGGGTACCCTTCCACCCCGCACACGGCCGAGGACTTCACGTACTACTCGGCGCGGCAGTTCGACCGCTTCGTCAACGGGGCGATGCAGGATCTGCAGCGGCAAGGGCTGGACAGCGCGCGGGCCGCATCGTCCGGCGACGGCAACGATGCGCCCGTGGCCGCGCTGCTCGGTCCGGCTACGCTAGACTACGTCGTCACCGTCTTCGCCCTGGCCAGGATGGGCTACGCCGTCTTCTACCTCTCCACCCGACTCAGCCAGGAAGCGTACATGAGCCTCCTCGACCAGACCGACTGCCAACGGCTCATCTACGCAGACCACGTACCGGCCCTGGCTAAGTCTGTATCTGAGCTGAGCACCAAGCGCGGCGACAAGCTCAAATCATTCACCTTTACCCCTTTCGCCTCGTATAGCCAGTGTGCAGAGCCGTCCGAGTACCGCTTCAAGAGCAAGCCGGCCGACGGCTCGAGAACAGCCTACATAATCCACTCGTCCGGCTCTAGCGGGATCCCCAAGGCCATCCCCAGCATCCACGCGGCGGGCATTGCCAACTACACCTTCAGCCGCAGCTTCGAGTCCTACTTCCTGACGCTGCCCTTCTACCACGGCCACGGCGTCAGCATGTTCTTCCGCGCCGTCTTCAAGGGCAAGCCCATCGCGCTGTACAACGCCTCCCTGCCGCTGACGGGCCCGCACCTCGTCCGCTCCCTGCGCGCCACCAGGCCCGAGAGTCTGCACTGCGTGCCCTACGCCTTAAAGCTGCTCGCCGAGACCGACGGTGGGCCCGAGGCCCTCGCGGGTCCGAAGCAGGTCCTCTTCGGCGGCAGCAGCTGCCCGGACCATCTCGGCGACGAGCTCGTCGCCCGCGGCACCCGCATCGTCAGCCACTACGGCGCCACCGAGTTCGGCCAGGTTATGACCTCGGACCGACCACCAGACGACAAAGCCTGGAACTACCTCCGCCCCCTGCCCCACGCAGCGCCCTTCCTCCGCTTCGACCAGCTGGGCGACGACGACAAGGACGACGCGAGCGGGCAAGAAACGTTCGAGTGCGTCGTGCTGGACGGCCTGCCCTCCAAGAACAAGAGCAACTCGGACCGGCCGCCCAACTCGTTCCGCACCAGCGACAAGTTCGTCAGGCACCCGCGCCTGCCGGACCGGTGGAAGTACGTCGGCCGCCTCGACGACCGCGTCAACCTCGTCAACGGCGAAAAGGTGCTCCCCATCCCCATCGAGCACCGCGTCCGGCGCAACCGGCTGGTCAAGGAGGTCCTCGTCGTCGGCGTTGGGCGGGTCATGCCGGGGCTGCTCGTGATGCCGAGTGACGAGGCCCGGGGGTTGAGCGGGGGTGAGATACTGGATAAGGTGTGGCCGGACGTTGCCGCCGCCAACGAGAATGCCGAGGCGTTTAGCCAGATATCGCGGGACATGGTCGAGATACTCCCCGTCGACGTAGCGTATCCCCAGACGGAAAAGGGGACGCTAATTCGCAAGGCGTGCTACAAGCAGTTTGCGGACGTCATCGATGCCCTCTTTGCGCGTGCTGAGGGGTCAGACACCGCCGAGGATTCTCAGTTACCGTCGTCGTCGTCGAAGCTGGCTCTAGGCGTCGAGGGCATCCAGGATTTCCTCCTCGGCGTGATCCAGCGCGACCTCGGCCTCGACCACGTCGGCCCCGACAGCGACTTCTTCACGGCCGGACTGGACAGCCTGCAGACGATCAAAGTCTACGGCATCATCAAGAGGAGCCTGGACCTCGGAAAGGGGAGCCTCAACCAGAACGCCCTGTACGACCACGGCAACATCCGGCGGCTGGCCGTCCACCTGCATAATCTGCGGACGGGAGAGAAGCAGGGCGAGGCCGAGGACGAGATTGAGGTTATGAGCGAGCTGATCAAGAAGTACTCTGACTTTAAAACGCCCGTGGTCAAGAATGACCAGGAAGTAGTGGTAAAGTCTCCCCCCCCCTTTTTTTTCCTCATCAATAGCCTGATTGTACCCATGAGGATGCTAACCAACTAATAAACGCAGCTCCTCACCGGCGCCACCGGTTCCCTCGGCTGCTACATCCTCTCAAGATTGCTCTCCCTCCCTTCCGTTAGGAGAGTATACTGCCTAACCCGGGCGCCGACGGCCGACGCCGCCCTCGACCGGGTCGTCGCGACCCTGACGGCGCGCCAGCTGCCCGTGGCCAACCTATCCAAGATCCGCGCCCTGCCCTCGGACTTTTCCCGCCCGGACCTGGGCCTGCACCCGGACGCGCTAGCCGAGGTCAGGGCGACGCTGACAAAGGTCGTGCACAGCGCGTGGTCGGTCAACTTCAACATTGGCGTGCGCAGCTTCGAGAAGCATCATATAGCCGGGGTGCGCAACCTCATCGACCTCTGCCTCGCTTGCTCTTCCTCTTCTTCTTCTTCTTCTTCGCCATCGTCTCGTCCTGGAGCGGCAGAGTTCTACTTTTGCTCGTCCATTTCCGCGGCGGCGGGCACGCCCATGCCGGCCGTCATCGAGGAGGGTCCGGTGCCGGAGCTCTCGTCCGCCTTCGGCATGGGCTACGCGCGGTCGAAGCTCGTGGCGGAGCGCATCGTCCAGGCGGCCGCCGAGCAGACGGGCATGGTGAGCAAGGTCCTGCGCGTGGGGCAGATTGTCGGCGACACGGTGCACGGCCGGTGGAACCTGGACGAGGGCATCCCGCTGATGCTCCGGAGCGCAAAGACGCTCAGCGCGCTGCCGACCCTCAACGAGTCGCTCTCGTGGACGCCGGTCGACGTTGTGGCCCGAGCCGTGCTGGAACTAAGCTCCCTCGAGACGTCGGACGGGGACAGCGCAGCCGCGGCGAGGAGGCACGCCCACGATCCCAAGGTCGTGTACCACGTGCTGAACCCGTTCGTCATCGACTGGACCAGGGATCTGCTGCCGGCCCTGCGCGACGCGGGACTCGAATTCGAGGCCGTGGGGCAGAGGGAGTGGGTGCGGCGCCTGCGCGAGGGCGAGCAGGACCCCGTCAAGAACCCGACGGTCAAGCTGACGGAGTTTTACGCCCAAAAGTACGACAACGAGAGCAACCGCTCCGGCCTGTCGTACCGGACGACATGCACGGAGGAGGCGAGCCCGGCGTTGAGGGGTGGGATCGACCTGGTGTCGAGCGGGATCATCAAGAAGTTTGTCAATTTTTTCTAGTCATGCATATAGCTACAGCACTCTATATGGGTGTAGTGAATGGAACCTGTACGGGTTGTAAGAAGATATAGCTTAGCATGTAATGTTGTGTAGAATACTTGCTAATATTTGCCGACAAGAAGCTGTTGATAAGCAAGTGGTTATGCTACGTCCTCCCAGTACCAAATGCCAAGGGGATAAGCGTATCCCGGATTCTCTCAACACAGCTCGTTCTCCAAGTATGTGCAGCCATGATCGACCACGGGACTCATACCTCCTACCTCGCAACCCTCCTCCCCGACGACCCCCCATCCGGCCACGTCCACGCCAACGCCCTCCTCCGCAGCTCCCTCCCCAGCGCCTCGGCCATGTGCCGCGTCCTCTCCGCCGACCCGCGGTTCTCGACCGCCCGCCGGTGCAGGTAGTGCATGCACTCGGCCACAGAACCCCAGTGGAAGCACTTGTAAATCTTGGGCAGCGATCCTCCTTGTCCTCCTTTCTCCACTTCACCCCCGTTTCCGTCCCCGGAGACCTTTGTTTCCGCAGCCGCGGCAGCAGCAAAAAGCCGGTCGTAATCCTGCAGCAGCTCGCAGCTGAGCTCGTCGGCCATGCCCAGAATCTGCGCGCACTCGAGCGCAATCGTCGGCAGCCCCGCCTCCATGCGCTCCGCCTGCAGCGCAATGGCCCCCCGCGCGCTATCAGCATTATGCGAAGCCAGCATGAGCGCCATCCGCGGAAACCCAATTCCTTCCCCACAACCAGGAGGCAGCGTTCTGGAGATGAAGCGGCGGGCAATGTCGTCGTACGAGCGATCCGTCTCCTCCTTAGTATCATGAATCAACCCCCTCACCTCGTGCGCAATATACGCCCCCCTAACGAGCTTCACCCCCAGCGCCCACCCTTCCCTCGCCGCCATCTCCACGTGCCGGTCCGCGTTGGCCCGCGCGCCCTTGAGGTACGCCTGGATGGTGTTGTACACGAGCGGGCCCCGCCGCGGGTCGCGGTTGTGCCTGCGCATCAGGTCCACGGTCCAGGCGTCGATGCCGGGCTGGAAGGCCTGCTGCTCGGCGTCTATCCAGAGGCGGGAGTTCTGCCGCACGGCCTGGGCGCAGATGCGGTCCAGCGCTTGGGATAGGGGTCGGGGGATGGGCGATTGGGATTGCAGGGCTTCCGTGGCCATGGGTCCAGCACCAGTCAACCTGTGCGCAGCAGTCAGTATTTGCCTTTTCTCCTTTACTTGAGAGGGGGGGCCTACTTTACAGCTATAAAGTCTCCTGGGGCGACCATGCTCAGCGTGCGCAGGTTCTCGTCCCGCCACCTCTCCACCACGCCGACCTCGGCCGCACCATACCCAACAACAACACTCCTCTCCTCCCTCGCCGCCTCATCGGGATCGAGCACAATCTCCTTGGAGAAGCCTAGTATGACGCCGTGGAACCCCATGCCCTTGAGCCGGGCAATCGTCTTCCTGACCTGCGCCTCGGTAGTGCCGGGACAGAAGTGGTCGAAGACAGTCCGGCGCAGGATCTGGTTGAGCAGCGGGTTGCGGTCAGGGTTGAGGAGCCGCGATTTGGAGCGGGCGATGAGGCCGATGGCGCTCAGGGCGGGCGACATGATGGGCTTGTGCGTCATGAGGGTGGTGAGGACGTAGGAGCGGAGGAGGGCGGGGGTCGGGATGCGGGAGAGGGGCGAGGGGAGCATGGTGGGCAGTGCTCATACTCTACTCTGTATACGTGGTGAGGATAATGATGAGAATCAAACTGCTACATTTCTAGTTATTTTAAAAACTATACATGCTCAACTTTATCTAGGAATGAGTGAGTTGGTACATGAGTAGACATTCATCTGTATATAGTGTGACAAAGGGGTTATATACACACATGTGCGTAATGGCATCGTGGATAAGAACCCCCGCATGCGATCAACAAAGCAGACCATCATCAGCAGACTCGCAACGTCCAATCCGCGACGTGCATGCCAGACGCGGTCGAATCACGACGCCCCGTCCCGGATCCTGCATGAGACTGCACGATGCATGCAAGCTGCAAGCTGCAAGCTGCAAGCTGCAAGCCCCGCAGATAATGCGGGAGGGAGAGACGCAACCGGCCGTGGGGTTGATATCCATCATGCCATTTCCCCAATCCCCATCCACCAACCTCAACACCATGGATTTCACCACCGGTACACATCCTCGCCCCGAATCAACCCCCTCTCATCATCCCCCTCCCTCTCCCCCCTGATAATCCCATACAGCACCCTCGCCGAATCCGCCGGATCCCCGGCCCTCCCTCCCCCCGTCCTCTGCTCCTCGCTCTCCCCCCGCAGATTACTGACCACGAAGCCGGGGCACATGACCCTCACCCTCAACCTCCCCGGCAGCCCCTCCCCCTCGGCGTCCTGCTCGACCTCGACCTGCTCGTGCGCGACGAGCATGTTCAGCGCGGCCTTGCTCGCGCGGTAGGCCGCGTGCCCGGCGCCCGTGGTCCTCAGCCCGGACGCCGGATCCGCTATGCCGGAGAGCGAGCCCACCACGCTGCCCACATACACCGAGTACGCCGGCCACGACGACGCATCATCGCCAGCGGTGGCGGCGAGGAGTAAAGGACGGAAGGCTTCGGACACGAGGGCCGGGCCGATGACGTTCGTCTCTAGCGTGGAGCGGTACACGCCCCGGGTGTCCGGGCCGGTAGGGGCGATACCCGCGTTGTTGACCAGCACGTGCAATTTCCCAAACTGCGACCGCACGGCGGCGGCGGCGGCGTCTATGGTGGATTTGTGGGTGACGTCGAGGTGCAGGGGGTGCAGGGTGGAGGCGGGGTTGGCAGCCGGGCCGGTGGTGGTGCTGGTGGTGTTGCTGCGGAGGGCGTCGATGGCGGCGGTGATGTTGCCGGGGGAGCGGCCGGCGAGGATGATGCGGAAGGGTTCGGGGGCGCAGAGGAGGTGCTGGGCTATGCTGTAGCCCACACCCGAGTTGGCGCCTGTTTTGTTAGTGATATTTTTGGGGGTTATGCTTGGGGGTGCTTACCTGTGATGAGGACGACTCTTTGTGCCATGATGGTTGCACGCAGTATTGTACGTCAGTAGCGAGGCTTATTAGATGCGGTATACTAGCAGTACATATACAGCATAGGCAGTAAGCACACACAGCGCTGCATAACATCTGCGAATTGGATCCAACGAATCCCCAGCAAAGTCTATATATACAACACCAACCACGGAGTACTCCTCGCCCTGGAGATTAACCCAATGTCCGAGCCGCGAACTTGGTCCGTCTGTATAGCCTCTAATCTCATACACCCCGTCTCATCTGCACGCATGAAAACGATGATCGCGGGACTAGCCCTTTCTGGCTCGCGGATGACGGCGTCGACTCGGATTTATGTCCACGGAGATAACCAGATAGTACCCAGTTTCAATGCTATCCATCGCCCGCAGTCTCGATTCAATAGTGAGACAAACCCGGCGTCCCGCATGAGTAAAACACGCCTCACGCGGACCACAGGCCGAACCCGAACAAGGAATCCGGGTAGTACAGCACTTGATCCTGAGCGCCCGGCACCCAAGTCTCGGCGCCCGGGGGATCGGCATCCCACGCGGGACGGGCTGTGCCGTCCGTCTGAGCAGCGGGAGGGGGGGGAGGAGGAGCATCGAAGCTACGCAGAATCTCCTCCATGTCAACGTCCCCCATCAGAGCGTCAAAGTCAATCGGAGCCTCGCCGTCCAAGTCCCCGTCCCCACCCCTTGGCACATCTTCCTCCTGCTCCCCCTCCCGCTCCTGCTCCTCCTCATCCTCTCCTCCCCTATAGATTCTTCTTTGCCACTCACAGCCGATGTCGTCGTACGTCGTCCTACCCCCCATGGCAAACACACGTCCGACGTCCACCCCCAACCTCGCACACAATCCCACCAAAATAGCCAGCGTCCTCCGCGGCCCATGACACCGCCGCTGCTGCTCCCCTAGCGTATCCAGGCAAACCCTCAAGCGCCTACGCGCCGCCCCTGTCCCCGTTCCCGTTGTCATCCCCGTCCCCTTTTTCTGCGCCGCCAAGCGCACGTGGATGGTCCCGGCCACGTACGTCGCGTACGAGACAAAGTACGGCACCGTCCCGAGGCAAAAGTTTTGCCTGTAGATATGCAACAGCCGGTTGATCTCGGACGCGGCCGCGGCGCACTTGGCAAAGGCGGCGCGGGCGGTCGTCTCCGAGGCGGACTGCAGGTGGCCGTCGGACACGAAGGGGCGGTGCAGGAGTATGATGAGCGAGTTGTACATGGCGCTGCATCGTGTATTAGTAATGGTAGATGAAGAAAAAAGAAGAAAAGAAAAGAAGGTACTATGTCGAAGGGGGGGGACTACTTGCGTCAAGGACAGAGTGTGAGGAAGAATCGTCGACGTGGCAGCGTCATCCAGCCGCACCACCAGATGCGCGGGGAGGTCCCTCTTCCACCGCTCCAGCTCTCCGTGCAGCCGCCCCGCATCGAGCAGCAACTCGTCCGCGTCCCTGGCGAAACTCCGCTCGGCGTACAGGCAGGCCAGGACGCGGTCCATGATGACGCTCAGCCTCGACAGCTGCTCAAACGTCGTGACACTGTACGTCGGCACGTCCAGCTGGCGCGGACTGGGCGAGTACGTGCGCGTGTGGAACGGCTCCAGCTCCTCGTACTCGTCGAGGAACTTGATCTGCACGTTGTTGTCCGCCTCGCGCAGCCGGGCCGGGCGACCCTGATATATGGCCTGCACCTTGTCCAACGCTGGTCACGCCTCGTCAGTCTACGTACATGTACCGTGTAGCTTTCGGGGGGTAAGGGGGGAGTGCCTCACCAAATGCAGCCCAAAAGACTCTCCGACGCACCTCGACGTCTAGAGGAGACAGGCCAGACCATCCCGACTCGGTATGCAGCCCCAGGTCGACAATCATGCCGATGGCCAAGCCCGTGTAGTGCCACGACAGACTCCTCTCGTCGCACCACGAGAACAGCGCGTCGGCCACGATGAGCAGCGCCTGTATCGTCGTGATCCGGCTCGCGAACAGGACGCCCGGGTCCCCGCGCAGCAGGGCGTCGAACTTGCGCCGGAACGGGCGGCCGACGGAGTCGGTGTTGGTCCCGTCGTCGCGGGCGCCCCGGTGGTCCGAGTGCTTGGAGCCCGCGAAGAGCATCGCGTTGAGGAGGAGCGGGGAGAAGTAAGGGCCGGCGGGACACGCGGCCATGTCCCGCGTGAAGGCGGGTCGGTGAACGGTGGACCCGGCAAAGTGCTGGCGGCTCCAGAAGTTGGAGAGGAGCTCCGCGGCCAGGTCCGGGTCGGTACCGTCGAGGTCCAGCTTGCCGGATCTCATGTTGACACTCTCCAGCTGTCCTGCTTGGCATTAGCTTGGCGTTCGGGGGGTACGACGGAAGTATATCGACGTACTCTGTCTCGTTGCGCCGGCGAGAAGCTGATCCTTTATCTGGTCGTCCGACTGGTTGCCGCTCCCTGCCTCGGTAGCCCGGCCAGACATGGTGCTCGACGGACCATGAAATGTCGTCTCCTGAAAGGTCGGCGTCTCCAACCCAGAACACGACCTGCTCACCAGCGGCGTCGCCGCAAGCGGACTCCTCCCCTCGACCTCGCGGCCGGACTGGCCATTACTAGAATCAGGAGTCATGCCAGCTACGCCGCCGCCGTCCGGGATACTCCCTCCGCGCAGCGACTGCCTCAGACGAACATTCTCCGCCTCCAAGCTCTGTATGCGCGCGTTGGAAGGTCTAGAAGCGTCTCAGCATGTTCCACCGCAAAACTTATTCGGTAAATGTCACTCCCTACCTCGCCCGCCTGGCCCTGCTGGCATACGTGCAGTCCAGGTTCCGCGCCCGGCAGTGTCCGCACTCTGGCTCCGCGTTGTCGCATCCTAGCTGCGATGATCAGTCAGTCACCACACATTGCAATAATAGTATGCGCCGTGGGATAAATTCAGGCTCACCTTTCTTCGCCGGCAAAAGTCGCAGGCTTTAGATGCGCGTTGTTTCCTGCTGCTGGATGGGGACATGATGAGTGTGTGGCTTCGAAGGAAGATGGACGGAAATTAAATTGCCGCGCTTATTACTGCGTATGGTACTCCGTATGGTAGTGATGAAATAAATACCTGGCACCAGCGGACAATTTGACTAAGCGGAGCTTCAACATCCGCCTGCCTGCTTACCCTCGAGAGAAAGGGGGCAGAAGGACACTACGCCAAAACAAGGCGCAGTTTGTATCATCACGCGTGGACTTTTTTCTCTTTCATGATTCTTCGCTTCTAATTCCCTAATATCTAAGAGTGATCGGATTCCTATGTCATGCTGAAGTGAGAAATGAACCTAAACTTACAATCCACTCTAAACACATGTATCCCCCACATACACGCACACCCATTAAGATGATCAAACTTGCGTGTTTATAATTGCCAGTAACCAACTCAAGTATCACAAGCTACAGAGATGATAACTAAATGTGCCTACTTAGTAAAAGGACGCAGCTTCTCGGCCGCCCGCGTAAACAACCCCGTGTAATATTCCTCCGCCAGCAGCCCGGACCCGTGATCGACAATAAACCTCACCTGGTCCTCTGTGGCACCCATCGTGCCGGCCCCCTTTCCCCCTCCCTCCAGCTGCACCCGCCCAAACTTTCCCACCGGCGTCCTGTCCACGGGCGGCATGCACTCCACCGCCAGCGCGCCCTCGTACCCGGCCCCACGCAGCGCCGCCACCAGCCTCTCCCAATCAAAGCACCCGTCCCCCGGCGCCAGCCTGTTGTTGTCCGAAGGGTGAAAGTCGTACACCCTCCCGGCGCACCGCCGTATGGCACCGTACACATCGCGCTCCTCCAGCGCGAGGTGGAACGGGTCGATGGCCACCCCGACGACGTCGCCCAGCCCGACCTCGTCCGCCAGCGCCAGCGCCTGGTCCACGCGGTTGAGGAAGTACGTCTCGAACCTGTTGAGCGGCTCCAGCGCAACCCTGATACCCCTCTCCTTCGCGAAGAGGGCCACCTCCCGCACGCCCTCCACCGCCCAGCGCCACTCGTCCTCGGCGTCGGACGAGGGCACGATTTTCCCCACAGTGCCGGGCACGACGGTGATGATCTTGCCGCCTAGGTCGGCGGCCATGCCGGCCACGCGCTTCATGTACTCGACGGTGTCGCGGCGCTGCTGCGGGTCCGCAGCCAGGAGGTCCCGCGTGCCGTGCTGGATCGTCACGGTGCCCCAGCACGTCATGCCGTACTTCTTGAGTAGGCTTCGGACCTCGTCCGTGTCGTACTGGTCCGGCTCGCCGGCCAGCTCAATGCTCGCATAGCCGAGGCCGCTGAGGCGCCGGAGCGTCGTCTCGAGCGGCTCCGGGCGCATCCACGTGTGAGCCGAGAGGTGCATGCTCAAGAAAAGAAAAAAAGGTGGTATAGGATATAAAACAGATTCAAGATTGACTGATAGTGAGATGAGTTTGCTTTTTTTTCTTTTCTTTGGATGGTTTTCGAAAGTTAGACGGCGTGAGACGGGTGCTTTATTTGTATTTCCCTTGTGGTGTTGCAGAACGGCGAGCGGAACGGATGATAACTTTCCGTCGAGCGGATATCCCCCGAGATTTGCAACTCGGCACACAGCGGCGGAAACTGCGTATACAGCGGAAAATGATAGTCCATCTCATTTGTAAGAAGAATAGAATTATAAATCGATCATGAAGCTACGATATATATACAGGTATCTATATATATATATATATAATAGCAGTTCATTCTTTGCAGTCGATTATTCCGCTATACTCATCAGCCGCACTCATCAACCGCTTCATCACTTCAACCACATTCATCAACTCCCTGCCACCACCGCCAACATGTCTATCCCCTGGACCGAAGAATCCGTCTTTGACAACTACACCATCCTCGAAGAAACGCAAGTCTCCCCTTGCCCCAACCCCCTTCACACACACAGCTAACGCCTTCGCAGCTTCAAAACCGTCTCCTCCCACCCCATCCGCACCGGCATCCTCATCCCCAAAACCCTCCCCCCCACCGCCGGCCCCCGCCCCGTCATATACCACCTCCACGGCGGCTTCCTCGTCACGGCCCACGGCCTCTTCGCCCCCTTCTTCCCCAAGTGGGTCGACGCCCTGGCCCTCGAGCAGGGAGCCATCATCGTTTCCCCCGACTACAGATTGCTCCCCTCGGCCAACGGCGTGGCCGACGTCCTCGAGGACCTGGAGGACGGCTGGCGGTGGACCAAGGACGTCCTACCGGGCTTGCTCCGGACCCGCGCGCCCGGCGTGGAGATGGACCTCTCGCAGACCCTGATCGCGGGCGGATCAGCCGGGTAAATCTTTCTCTCTCTCTCTCTCTCTCCCACGGCCCTTTTTCTTCCGCCCATATCCCCTCGACGCAAGCAAAAACTAACAGGCTTATTTAGCGGCTACTGCGCCATCCAGCTCGCGCTCTCCCACCCATCAGACTTCACCACCGCCGCCGTAGTCTACCCCCTCATCGACCTAAAAGACCACGTCTACACCGCCGGCCCCCGACCCTCCGAGCCCACCGTCCTGCGCTTCGCCCCCGCCGACATACCCTCCAGCCAAGACACCCTGTCCTGGCTCGAGGAGAAAAGGAGCAGCCTCGAGACGCGGGACGGCTTCGAGAGGATACCCTTTGCCGTCGCGGCCTGCACGCACGGCCTGTTCTACTCTCACGTCCTGGATAATCGGGGCTTGCGCGAGCCGGGCTTTTATCCCCTGGACCGCGTGGCCGCTGGCGCGAAGCTTCCCTCTAGACTGTCAGTTGCCCCTTGTTTTTTTCTTCTTCTATTTTTTTTTCTTTCTACTTCCTTTTGCGCTTCACCCTTTTCCTCTCATGCCAATTCATGTCATGAATGTATAATGCTATGATGCTAATGTTTTCGCATCAGCTGGCTCATGCATGGCTCCGACGACTCCACCGTCCGTCAGGCAGGCTCCGACGCCTTCGTCTCGCTCGCTCGGGAAACCCTCCCCGGGACAGAAGTCCGCTACGACGTCGTGCCCGGCGAGGACCACGGGTTCGACTTTGACGTGGGGAGGTGGGCCTCGATACGCCCTGCCGCCCTCGACTTTGTCAAGCAGGGCTGGTTGAAGATGTGAAGCACACAGTTGCGAGGAGAGAAGGCAACCTTACGAGCATGGTTTAGGTTTGATCAACTCTCCAACCGTAATGCCTACTTTCACGAGGAATAGCTATATCATGGAAACTGAGGGGTTACTTCTCCGAGGGCGGGGTTATTTGTACGATCACGCGTATCGAGACTTGTCCATCTGGCACACCAGAATTGAAATACATACTTGAAAGTAGCGCTCGAAATACCCGTCGTATTTAAATCGCATTGGCCTTGATATGCAGTCGACGAGATTCTGCTTATCCGCACATGATCCAATCACACTGGCTGCTTCCACCCCTAGATACGAATCGCACACTTTTACTCTCACTACTCAGAGTTGCCCTCTTTTCACAGACGAACCTTGCTCAGACGTACGGAGTATAAGCGCGCATGGACAATGACCTCCTGACAAACGTGAGCCTTGGCGGACAAAAGCTGCAAGTCAGCGGCACAGCCCTGTCCGGGTTCCACTAGAAATCGCTCACGCCTCCAAACTCCAAACTCATTCATCTTATATTGCGCAGTGTCCTATCCCTGAAGGTGCGTCTTCGCGCCATGTACTATCCAGCTCGTCTTTGATAGTCTAAATCAAGTTACCAAAAATAGGTTTATGAAACGCTCCTGGACTCTTCGACGTTGATCTCATAATGCATTATTGAGTAAAGAGTTGGCGGATATAAATCGGCAAGGGTATATTGACTCACTTTGTACATCTAGAGGTTTCAACACATCTCGTAGCCCCCGTCTTGAAGACCCTGTTTTGGTGGGTTACTGTTTACGATGGACATATTTGGACTAGATCCCAAGCTGGCTTCCCGTCTTCAACAGTCCAGCGAGGAAGAGCTCAGGGTACTCGCGGAGCTGGGCACCGACCAAAAGTGCGACGAGCAAGCCGCGATTTCCATATACTCCTCGCTTCTACTCTACCGGAAATGGAACGGGATAGCTGACCTTCGGCGCGCTGTTCGATACGCCGAGGCATGGCTCGCAGACACGCCTCTCGACGAACCAGACCGTGGTCGACGGGATGATATATTAAAGTTGACCGAGGACTTGGACCGTCAGTGCGCCATAGCAGATGAAGACGGAGATGAAGACGGAGTTGAAGATGGAGACGATAGCAGTATCACGTCAACGGTGGAATTGTAAGTCCAAGTTTCTCTCACATGGACAGTCTGTTTTCCCTCCTCCTCCTCCTCCTCCTCCTCCTCCTCCTCCTCCTCCCTTTCTTTTCCCGCTCTTCTTCCCCTCTTTAAACACTCCTTTTTATACCCCCCCTCAAGTACAAGTGACATCAAGTATGTGGGTTGACGCCCTGCAGAGACGAAAATGGGTTGCCCATCGAAGAGACGTGCAACCAAGTCATGGCCCTGGCAGACCATGCTTTAGCATTATATGATGGCTTCCAGACGACTGGCTCGCTAGACGACCTAAACGGGGCCATCAGCATCATGGAGTCACTTGTTTCCACCCGCAGCGATTACGTGTCCGAAGGTATGCAGCACAACTACGGCGTTATGCTCGGTAGCCGTTTTGAGACCACAGGGTCAATAGATGACCTCGACCAGGCTATACGCATGGTAAGGAACACAGTGGAAGCCACGCAAGATCCAGAGAGCCTCTACGAGGCGCGAAACAATCTCGCCAACTTCCTCGGCCAGAGATATGAGCAGACCGGCTCAACGGATGACTTGAACGATGCTATAAACCATTCAGACAACGTGGTGGCCGCCGTATCTCGCGACCACCCTCGAGCCATCACCTTCTCCAACGACCTTGTTGTATGGCTCGTGGCGAGGTATGAGAGGATGGGTTCGGCAGAAGACTTGCATCGGGCCATTGACATGGCAACCGACATAGTCAGCCGGGCACCCCAGGATCATCCTGACCGAGCTGCCTGTCTGACCAACCTCGGCAACGCCCTCGGCGCCCGGTTCAAGAGGGAAGACTCGCTAGATGACTTGAATAGGGCTATATCTACCACCAGGGAAGCGGTGGATACGACTCCGCTGG
This sequence comes from Trichothecium roseum, assembly GCA_026184415.1. Taxonomy (NCBI): domain Eukaryota; kingdom Fungi; phylum Ascomycota; class Sordariomycetes; order Hypocreales; genus Trichothecium; species Trichothecium roseum. Next base: position 4,294,681 of record CM047942.1, on the reverse strand, counting down.
GCCACCCCGATCGCGCCATACGACTGTATAATCTCGGCAATGAGCTCAGCTGGCGTTTTCATCGGACAGGATCGCGAGACGACTTGGACGGGGCCATCGACGCGGCCAGTCATGCCATTGACACGATCCCGCCGAACCACTCGTACCGCGTGGTCCTGCTCAATAGTCTCTCCGGCTGGTTGGGGTACCGGTATAGAAGCACCGGGTCTATGGAGGATCTGAACCGAGCCATAGACGTCGGTGTCAGCACCGTGGATGCCACGCCCGCGCACCACGTGAGCCGAGTGGGTAACATCTACGGTCTCGGCATCTGGCTGCGGGAGAGATTCCTGAGAACGGGTGCCATGGGCGATCTGAATCGGGCCATCGACCTAGCAGCGGATGCCTTAGATCAACTACCTCCCGACCACGCCCGCCTCGCCCGGTACTCAGCAGACCTCGGCAACATGCTCTCTGAGAGATACCGGAGAACACTGAGAGAAGATGACATTAGCCGCGCCACCAACCTCCTGACTGTCGCCGTATCCAACGTCGCGGACGATCACCCCGACCGCGCCGCCTATTTTCATGGACTCAGCTTCGCTCTTGGGAGGCAGTCCTTGCAGGACGAGGGCCCGGTTAGCAACGACTACCTCGACCGTGCCATCGACATGGCAGACCAGGCAGTAGGGGCGATTGCCCCCAGCCACCCGGTCCGGAAAACGTACCTGAACGATCTCGGTTTCTGGCTCGGCGCCCGCTATGAAAGGGCAAAATCCACAGATGACCTGGACCGGGCTGTCCGGGTTTCGGGTCAGGCAGTAGATGCTACACCTTCGGACAACCCCCGTCGGGCGTCATACTTGAAGAATCATGCCCTGTGGCTCGGCAAACGGGCCCAAAAGAATGATTCGTGGAGTGACCTGAACGCTCAATTCACGTGCCTGTTCGAGTGCAGTACGTTGGACACTGCAACACCTGCGCTGCGCATAGAAACCGCCTCTGCAGCTGCGGACATCCTCAGCGCGCAAGAGAACTGGGAAGAGGTCAACCTTCTCCATGAAGATGCCCTGAGGCTCATCCCTTCCCTGAGCCCTCGTTCTCTCGGACGGGCAGACGCCGAAAGCCTCATCGCACAGCTGAGGGGCCTGGCGTCGGCGGCGGCGGCTTCAGCACTCAATGCAGGAAAGGGGCCGGAGCATGCGCTCAGGCTTCTGGAGCTCGGTCGCGGCGTCATTGGCGGCCTGCTCATGGACATGCGCGGCGATGTGACGGACCTCGCCCTCAAGCACCCGGACCTGGCAGCCGTCTTTACCTCTTTGCGCGACGAGCTGAGTGCGTCGACGTTGGAGGCTGAAGTTCCCATGGGCGAGGATATGACGTCCTGGGAAGCGCAGCTCAAACGCCGTCGCGAGGCGGACCAGGAGTTCGACGAGCTTGTCAAACTGATACGCACCAAGGCCAACTTCTCCGATTTTTTGCAGCCACCAGGCATAGAAACGCTAACAAGTGCGGCTGCCCGCGGGCCCGTCATCGTACTAAATACCACTGGATACCGCTGCGATGCCTTCATCATAAAATCCGACTCTATTCAAGTGGTGGAGCTCCCGAAGTTGAAGACAAAGGAGATCCGACAGAGGGCCAAGGATCTATCACCCAGCGGCCACAAGTTCGCGGCGCTGCTCGAGTGGCTATGGGAGGCCATATGCCGGCCGTGTCTAGACGCCCTGGGCTTCACGGATCCCGTACTGAATGACGACTGGCCTCATGTGTGGTGGGTTCCCACGGCTTTGCTCTGCCACTTCCCTCTTCACGCGGCGGGGATATATGGGAAGCAACCAGGAGAGACAGTCATGGACCGCGTCATCTCGTCCTATGCGGTGTCTATCAAAGCTCTTTTGTACGGGCGGAAGAACGCGGCTCGGGCAAAGAGTCATATGGCTCAAAGGGACGGGGCAGTCATCGTCCCCATGAGCGAAACGCCGGGTTTGCTAAACCAAGGACGGCTTCCCTTTGCGCAGAAAGAGGTCGAGATGCTCAAGACGGTCTGTCCATCGCTCGGGTTGGTTCCTATGCTACCGGAGCAGCAGAGAAGCAGCCTCCTCGAAGCACTGCAGCGGTGCGAAATATTTCACTTTGCGGGCCATGGTGCCTCAGACTCGGCTGATCCCCTCCAGAGTCATCTGCTGCTGAGAGACTGGCAGACGGCCCCCCTCACAGTAGGGGATCTGATGGACCGCCAGCTGCAGGAGAATCCCCCTTTCCTAGCCTATCTATCCGCCTGTTCCACGGGCGCGATCAAAAAGGTGGATCTTTCCGACGAGGGCATACACGTCGTCAGTGCCTTTCAGCTCGCAGGGTTCCAGCACGTCGTGGGTACACTTTGGGAGGTTTTGGACAGACAGTGCGTTGATGTGGCCAACTGCCTCTACAAGACACTGCAGGAGAGAGGTGTGAATGACGACGCGGTGGGATTGGGGTTGCACCTGGCATTGAGGGAACTGCGTGACCGCGGGCTGCAGAAGGGAGAGGAAACGAGGGACGCGAAGCTAATGATCAGAAAGCCGCGGAAGCAAGCCGTAGTCATGAGGGACTTTCATTGGGTTCCGTATGTGCACTTTGGGGGGTAAGCCCGCACTCTTGGGTACCAATGCGGGTGGTATAGATACAAGCAGTGACGAAATGGTGATTAAATATGACACTCATACTCATCGATATGGGTAATTGCTGTTTCTCTGTTCAAATAAGGACTTTCTTTTCTCGCCAAAATTATATGTATAGGGAATAAGCCAGGACTTGACGCAAACGCCAGTTCGCCGAGAAAGAAGGAGCAATCCTGTCATCAAGATACGAGGCCATATCATCCATAAAAAGCCCTACTTGTGAGATGCAGGTAACGTAGATAATCTAATAGTGCTGAATACCGCTCGCTGCCGTCAGGCCCAACCCACGACAAGGAAGAAGAGACACCGGAGAAAGGTGGCCACTGATTTTGGAAATTCTACCCGATCGACTGGTGAAACTGCGTGATAGAATACCACTTATGTCCGAGGTGTGCGGGGCAATGGGACTTTCTGCTGCGGGGGAGTGGAATCCCTGAGGGGATATGTGAGGGGTAGCAAGAAAAGACGAGCGTGGGGAAACCGCGTATCCGCTGCGTTGGTACTGGGGGTATGTCTTCTAATAATGCCTGTAGTGATTTTCTCATAAATGTCAGTAGTATGCGAGGAGAGACAGTACAGTATCACAGGACAGGGGCTTCCGGACACTACTTTGACAGGATTCACAGCTAGAGGCAAGACAATAATAGTAGTCTCTTTAAGAGAAGAGTAAAGAAAAGGCGTTTAGTATTCTCTTGACTAAAGCAACCCCACGTGTAACACACATTCACAATCAGGCCTTGGCCGGCTCCGGGTCCTCCCAGTACTGCTGGCTGAAGCCGGGGATAATCTCCTGCCCCTTCTGGAACGAGGTGCCCTGGCTCTGCTGCCAGATCTGCTTGAGCCGGGTGAACTCGGCCATGTCGGGGACCTTGTGGCCGCCGGCCTCGAACTCGTTCTGGACGAAGCCCTCGCGCCGGAGGACGGGGGAGTCGATGGTGTTGAGGACGAGGTCGCTCTGGGGGCGGGTGAAGTAGAGCAGGCCGAGGCGGTCGACGTGGCGCTGATCCTTGGGGGGGAGGGATACCTATACGAGAGAGCACAACGGTCAGATTGAATCTTTCTTTCTTTTTTTCCCCCTCTCCTTGTAGAAGGGATGTTATAGATAAAAAGGTAAGGAGAAGATAAGGGGGAACTCACCCTGTGTACGGTGGACTTGATGTAACCGCCGGTGATGAAGCTCAGGGCGTCGCAAGTGTTGACGGTGATGCTCCCGTCGAGCGGCTTAGCCCACTTCCACTTGCCCGTCTCGTGCTCCCTGATCTGCAACCCGGCGACGGGCTGGCGGAAGAGCAGCGTCATGGTGCCCAGGTCCGTGTGCCCGCGGGACCAGAGGCCGTCGCTGAGCTTGGCGATCTCGTCGTCGGAGAAGCGCGAGTACTTCATGTAGCGCAGGTGGGAGTCGTCGTGGGTCTGCCACTTGTGCAGGTCGATGAGGAAGTTCTCGGGGAGCTCCAGGGCAATGGCGGTCAGGTGGAGGAGCGGGTTCAGCACCTTGTCGTGCAGCTCCTTGGCGAAGTCGAGGACCGTCTGCTTGTGGTCCTCGAGGAGCTGGGGGAGGGGTTGCACGATGCGGCCGTCGTTGGCTGCTCACCGCGTCAGCTTGCCCTCGCGGTCAAAACAAGAAGTATCACGTATGGTACGCGAAGATAGATGGTGGAATACGTACTGGCCATGTTGAGAACCTCAATCTTGTCCTTGACGCCGCCCCTCAGGAGGTGGCGCCCCGCGGGGCCGTAGCCATTGTACGAGCCGGACTTGGGGTCGACCTCGTACTTGAGCTTCTCCTCCAGCGGCAGCTCGTAGAACTGCTGGCCGATGGACAGCTGGGTGTCGACGTCCTGCTGGGAGATGCCGAAGTTGATCACGTAGAAGAAGCCCTTGGTGCGGATGGCCTGGAGCAGCGTCTGGGCGAGCTCGGCGTTGCCCTCGGGGGTGCCGTACTTGGCGAGGTCGATGGTCGACACTGCAATCATCAGCCGTGACATTCATCAAGCGCAACGAATGCTTCATCGGGAGGGGGGTTTTGAGTCTTACAGTCGGCCCAGTCGAGCTCCTCCTTGGTCTCGGGGACGTGGGAGTACTGGTAGAGTTGGGGGACAGCAGAAGGCATGGTGGATGACGGGCCCCGGGATAGAAGCTATCACAGAGATAATACGAAATATGGTCTATGAGTAAAACTCGTCTTTATGATTCCAAATATTACTCGTCTACGGAGAGCGACATGCGCGTCTATATATATACCACGAGGGCCGGAAATCGTCGTTTGAGGAACCGCCGACCTTCCGATGAAAAAGGTGGATGAATAGCCAATTAATAATGGCAACATGGGCATTCTCGTTATCCGGACCCCTGGAAACCGTTAGCTCGGTTCTATTCACGTTTTGCGTGTTCAATAAAACGTGGGGTGACGATGGGATACTCCGTGGCGCGTGAGTGTCGACTTTTTTTGGTGTTGCTGCTGTTGGTGGTAGCAGTAGATTGTACCATAGTAGAGTAGTAGACTGTAGTGCTATAGTATGTAGTAGTAGACTGTATGGTAGTAGTGTTGGTGGTGGTGGTGGTGGTGGTGTTTTGCCTCGCTTCCGCTCATTCGCGGTCGATGTCGCCATCTGCAAAGTGATTGCGCAACAGCCACGCGAACGCATGTCAACCTCGCCCCAGATTCTCCCACCGCGGTCCCATTGCCCATCGCAAGCACGATCTCTGCCGTTTTGGGAATATGCTCTGGTACCCGGATTTCAATCATTTCGAAAATCTAGACTTTCTACCGACGAGTGTACGGAGTACAGGGAAGATGGACGTATATCGCAAGGCTTCAACAAAGCACGACTTTCAACGCCGGCATCATCCGCAGGGGGGGGAGGCTGGCTTCCTAGATCTCGCAATCCGGCTGATAATGACACGATGTCTCTCGAAATCGACACGGCGGTGATGGAAGGCCCTGCTTTTTGCGCGAGTTGCGGAATCGTAGGCGAAAGGAGCTACTTTGATGTTGAAGGATATAATTACTACAAAGCAGCAACGACGGATGCGAGCCATTGGAAATACTCTTTTTTTTTGACAGGTGCATAAACGGGCAGGCTTGCATACATACTACGCAGTCCATTTCTAGCCCCGTACTTCTCGTGCTCGCCTTGGCATAATTGTTTTCATTTTGGCACGACAACTACATCAACACCATGGGCATCATACAGAGAGTCAAGCAGCACAAGGTCGGGGCGGTTCTGGTTTCCGTCTTTGACTGGTATCGTGAGTAGCGGTGACGAAAGAAGCAGATAGCGTTTGTCTGTCCCTTTGACCAAGGTTATCTAACGTTGCTGCAGCATCCGAGTACCCCAAGGAGGAAAAGAAGCTCCTGAGGAAGCTCGACTTGGCCATCCTCATCTTTGGCTCGCTCAGCTGTAAGTGGCCCAATGCCTACCCCATCTCTGGTAACCTCTACTAACGCAAAATACAGACTTTTGTCGAGTATGTCCTCATAGTCTCTGGATGGGGGGTGCTGTGTACGGATCACGATGCTGACTTGTGTGATTGCAGTTCCTGGGCCAGCAAAACATCACCAACGCATTTGTGTCCGGCATGCGCGAGGACCTCAACGCCTACGGCAATGAGCTCAACTACTTTTTCGTCGCCTGTTCGTCTACCTCCCCTACCCCCCCCCCCCCCCCCCTTACCCCCCTTCGCGATGGGAAACCAAACTGACTGCTCGTCTTCGCAGACAACACGGCCTACGTCCTGGGTCAAATCCCCCTCATGACGCTGCAGACCAAGGCCAGGATGTAAGTCGGACCAGGATGTTTTATCCTCGAGGTTAACTATGCTAATGCGCTTTCGTCAGTGCGCCTCACCTTCTCCCCGCGCTGCAGATCGTCTGGGCCATCGTCGCCTTTTGCCAGTCCACCGTCACCAAGAGCTGGCACCTCTACCTCCTGCGCGCCATCACCGGTTTCCTCGAGGCCTCCTCTTTCGGGGGGACACACCTGATTCGTAAGTACTGGGCAGAGACAGAGAGATGAAAAAAGAAAGAGAAAAAAAGGGACCAAGATTCTGTAGAGAATCGACTCGTGTCCTTTCGTGCTAACTATTTCTAGTCGGCTCCTGGTTCAAGGACGAGGAGCTCTTCAAGCGCACGGGCGTCTGGTTCATGGGCAACTCGCTCGGCTTCATGTTCTCAGGCTACATGCAGGCCGCCATCTACCGCAGCCTCAACGGCGTCAACGGCTACGCCGGCTGGCAGTGGCAGTTCCTCGTCCAGGGCATCATCACCCTGCCCGTCGCCTTCATCGGCTTCGCCGTCTGGCCGGGTCTGCCCACCTCGCCGAGGCGGTGGTACCTGACGGCCGACGAGCACGCCCTGGCCGTCAAGAGGATCCCCGTCGTCGAGAAGGAGGGCATCACCTGGAAGACGTTCAAGTACGCCCTCGGCCGGCCCATGTGGTGGATCTGCGTCCCTACCTACATGTACGTCCCCCGTCCCCTTTTCCCTCCTCCCTCCTTTTCTCGGGTCTACTTTTACCAACTCTATATGATAGCTTCCTCATCCAGGGCAACTACTGGACGTCGTACATGTCCCTCTGGCTCGAATCGGCCGGCTACTCGGTGGAAATGCGCACCATCCTGCCCACCTTCATCGACCTCCTCCGCGTCCTGTCCTCCTGGATCGGCACCACCCTCGCCGGCTGCCTCAGCCTCCGCGGCCTCTGGACCTTCCAGTTCTCCTTCTGCTTCTTCGCCCTCATCGTCCTCAACATCTGGCACGTCCCCACGGCCCTCAAGTTCGTCGCCTTCTACTTCGGCGGCTTCCCGGGCATGGCCTCGCCCATCCTCTTCGCCTGGGTCAACGCCACCCTCAAGGACAACTACGGCGAGCGCGGCTTCATCATCTCCTCCATGATGACCCTCGGCTTCACCTGCCAGATCTGGATCCCCCTCCTCACCTTCCCCACCGTCGAGGCCCCGCGCTTCCCCCACGGCTACCCCGCCAGCATCACCTTTGAGGTCCTGGCCTGGGCCATGCTCATGTTCGGCGCCTCCTTCATGAAGCGGTGGAAGTTTAGGAGGGCCGACGTGGAGACGATTACCACGGCGACGAGGTCCGGCGATGATGATGAGACGGATGAGAAGGACAAGGTAGGGGGTGATGATGAAAAGGTTGTTGTCGCGGGTGATGATAAGCGGGAGCCGGTCAACACCGTTCGTCCGGCGCCGGAGAACTGAGACCGTGTATAGAATACTCCGTGCTTGGGTTGTGAATAAGGCAGGCCATCGGGCCAGGGTGGTACTGCCTTGTCCCCGATAGCTTGTTGCTGTCGGGCCTGGATACCAAGATTCCTAGTACTTAATATGATCAGTCTAAATTTCAAGACATTTTCGTATAAAACATTGGCACCACCACCACCGTACTCGACATTTCCACATGCTCAGGCAAAGAGGAAACCATGCAGTGGCCTGGTCTCCACAATGCCATCAGTCCACGGCTTTGAAAGGAAGGCGCTTGATCAAAGTAAACCATGGTCCTTGTAAAAAGAAATTGATAAATAATTAAATAAATAAAAGGCGCCACTTTCGTAGGGACTGTGATACGACCTGATGGGCACCGCCGGGTCAACAGGGTCAGTCGCAGATACGAGCAACTTCTTACCAAGTATGTGATACGTCGCACGGGTGACGGGTGTGCCACGTATCGCATCGGCGGAGTGGCGAAAACGTCGGGACGACAGTTCCCCCCCTACTTTACCCGTCTTGCCTTGCCTGACACGTCTTATCTTGCGTAGCGGGTGTCAAAAAGACACAAGGGACCTTCTCATACTGCGGAGTAGGCTGTAGGAAAACCCTCCTGTGTATTCTTTGGCACCGGGCAGTTTGCCTACCCTTACCCCGCGCCTCCCCTCCTCCTCTTCCTCCTCCTCCTCGGGACATGGCGGTGTAATACGGGCCACTATAACCGGCATCACTATTACCGGTACGGCGTACGTGCGGTAGCACGATTACCAGCATCGTACGACGCGGGCGCCAGCCGGGACGGGTCTCTTTGGACGACCCATTTTCCGGTGCGACAGATACCCGGTAGGTAACAGCGGGTGTGATTGTGCGCCGGGGGAGTTTCTTTGGAAACACGAATGTTTTTTCTTTTTCTTTTTTTCTTTTCTTTTCAATTATCTTGAGTTTCTCCTCGCGATACCGTTTCATCTTCGATTACGAAGCCCCCATGGTTTTGTCATCAATTTAGACATACATTCGTGATACATCACGAGTTTAAAATAAACGCTACGGTGGAGTGAGAGACTCGACGCCAGATCACATATCATGTAGTCATAGGAACTTGATAGGAACCTGACTTACATTCACCAGTAAAACGGCATCAAGGGAAAAGAAGACCTAGGCACGGACTGCATAATTACAAGACATCTTTTCGTTCATCTCATTAGATTTCTTCATTCTGGCGCCATGCTAGGTCGAAAAACAGTAAAAGAAAAAGAAAATACACAGCAGAGCGCCTTGTGCCTCATAATCCGTAGTGGTACAATAGTCAATGCCATTTCTTGCCCCCCTCCCCTTGCTTTATCCGTCACTTGTTTCCCAAAAGAAAAGATCATTGGCTGTCAGAGTCAGTGAGCCCTTGAAAAAATAATATAGAGCGCATGTATCACGAGGAAATAGTAGTAAGTAAAATGGGATGAAAGCGCAAAGATTTCAGGCGAAATGGGGAGGCATGCATTTCAAAGGGGAAATAGGAATAGGAAAGAGGGAGTTGTGTCACTTACAGCAAAGCGAGGGTCAAGTCACCGTGAATCCTGGCCTTGAGTTCAATCTCAATCTCGAGGTTCAGGTCGAGGCGGAGGCTCAGGGGGTCCTTGCCGCCGTCGTCGCCGCCGCTCTTTTCCACCTGCTGCTGTTGTTGTCCCTGTGCCTGAACTCCCTGTTGTTGCTGTTGCTGCTGCTGAAGCTGCTGGCGCTTCTTCTGCTGGGCGAGGAGTTGCTGGTTCTTGGGGGTCGAGGGCTCGTCTTCTTCGGATTCGCTTTCTTCCTCTGACTCGTCTTCATCATCATCGTCTTCTTCTTCCTCTGAATCGTCATCATCGTCATCGTCCTCTTCCTCCGACTCGTCCTCATCATCGTCTTCCTCCTCTACATTCTTGTTACTCTGCTGTTGAGCAGGTTTCGATTGCTCCTGAGTCTGTTGCTGCTGCTTGGCTGGCTGCTGCTCCTTTTGGCCTTCGGCCTCGTCCTCGTCCTCGACCTTGGCCTCCTTGGGTTTCTCAGCCTGCTGCTCGCCGTCCTGCTTCTTCTCGGCCTCTCCGGACCGCGCTTCTCCCTGTTCCTTCTGGGCGTCGTCTTTCTGGGCGTCGTCTTTCTGAGCGTCGTCTTTCTGAGCGTCGTCTTGCTGAGGCTTTTGATCCTGCTGCTGCTCATCCTCTGCGTTCTGCTCGGGCTTGGCGTTTTGTTCGCTCTGAGCTTCTTGTTGGGGCTGCTGCTCCTGTTGTTGCTCCTGCTGAGGCTGCTCCTGCTGAGGCTGCTGCTCCTGCTTCTCCTCCTGATCCATCGTGGGTGTCTAATAAACCGCGTAAGAAAAAGAAGAAAAAACCCAAATTACCCAGCGACTGCAGGTTGCAAGACTTACTTGATCGGACATGGTGAACTGTGTTTATGAAAAGTGACGAAAAGAAAGCGTGTCTTTGCCTTGACAAATTGTTATTGCTGTGCTGTATTGAATCGGTAGTATATCGTAGTGCTTATTTTTTTCTCTTCCACGGGAAAGAATTTAAAAATAATGGTCCTCGTTCGTTGCTGAAGAACACAAAAGTCACAAAATAACAGAGTATGTATGTATGTAAGTCCTTCTTCTAGCGCAAGGCTGGACGTATTACATATTTGACCTCGGAACGGGGCAAAGGACCCTACCAAATCTCAAAACAGGTTTTTTCTTCTTCTCTCTTCTACCGATTAATCACTGTCCTCTTTCTGACTTACTACACCTAGTCCTCCTCCCGCCCATCTCCCACGCTTCGCCCTTACCTAACTATCCGACTTACCTTGCCATCGCGACATGGGGCAAGGGGTGTAGGAGGGAAGCGTGGGAGTGACGCAACGGCATCGAGAGTGATATCAGATCTGGGTCAAGCCGGTTTTTTTTGTCTTCTTCTTTTGATAGCTTGCTGTAAGTAGGCGTGATTATTGCTTTCCTGCATGTACGGAAGAATGTCGTATGTACATATCAGGCAAGGGTTATGACGCAGAAAGTGCTGCAGGGGGGGGGAGGGTGTGTGAGTGTGTGTGGCGTGGATGGGGGTTTGAGCAAACGTGGATGTCGTCGACGCCAATGCCAGGTGGAACCCCTTCTTTCCATCCGTCTATGTAATTCCTTGGAACCGTCCCATACCATCAAGCCTCGATCTTTGTCTCTTTTTTTCCTCTTACGGTGTACACACACACACACACACACAAACTCTCTCTCTCTCTCTCTCTCTTACTATCCCATTTTACCTTATTCTTCTCTACTTTCTACGTCATCCCAGAACAACAAACATGGTCATTGGCCTGCTCGCCATCACGGCCATCCCCACCGTCACCGGCGTCGGCCAGGCCATCAGCGCGCAGAAGAAGCAGAACGCCGTGGCCAAGGAGCAGGTCAAGTTCCACATGGAAGCCATGATGCTCGACGACGCTTCCGGGCGGTGGAAGGACGTGGCCTCCGTCGTCCTGGCTGACCAAAAGGTAGTTCCATCCCACCCCTCATACTAAATCCATACATACAAAAGATGTAAGGGGGGGGGCGTGTGAGTATCCGAAAAAAAACTGACAACCAAGGAAAAAAAATGATCTAGGTCCTCCTAGACATGCCAGACGATCCGGCGCCGGGCCACCCCTTCTGCGGCTGGTACTTCAAGTACCCCGGCGAGGAGGGCTACCTGGGCCTCGTCAGCTCCATAGCAGTGGACCCGCCGATGCTCAACTGGATCTACGCCGACGCGGGGACGGGCCAGCTGCGCCACGGGGGCCGCAAGGACACCGTCGGTCACGTCATCGGCTCCTGGGGCTGGAGCCGGGACGAGACGCTGCTCGTCCTCAGGGGGGAGGATGGGTACGGGTCCTTTGTCGCGAGGAGGGGAGACGGCGACAGTGATGATACGAGGTGGAGGGTGTACTGGGATCCGGAGGGAAAGGTGGAGGGCGCCAGGCCGGTGAGGCTGAGGAGGAGGATGCAGCTCGGTATCGACAGCAGCTACGTGAGGAATTAGCAGTACTAGCCTTGCCAGCCATGCTTTTCGAGAAAAGAAAAAAAAAGCACTCGACATGTAATCGGTATATACCCCATAATTAATGCAGCAAAATACTTGGAAAACAAGCAGAGCGAGCCCGAGAAATACCTAGTAAGACCGTTTAACCTAGCGGTTTTGGGAAAAGAGACCCCAGTAGCCGGTGCCGCCAGATCGTAGCATGTCTTGGATGTCTCTGGTTTCCCGACAGGGGTATGTATGCAAGTCTGTAATATATTTCTCACCAGCCACATTCCTCCTTCCCCACACCACCACTCTTCCACCCCCCCCCCCCTCCCCCTACTTACGGAGTACTTCCCTGACGCCTTGCCTGATTTCCAGACACGCAACAACCTGGCAAATGCTTGTTTTCCTCTCCTCTGGCGCGGGTGGTTCCGAGTTCGTCACGGGTGTGGATGCAATGAGGTCATGACCAGTCCTCGTAACAAAAGAAGAAAAAAAGGGCAGAAACAAACCCGGGAAGTGCATGTCAAAAAAAGACAGAAGGAGAAAAAACAGGTTACGGAAAAAAGACAAAGCCTACCCATATAAGCTTAGACAAGGGTTGATGTAACTCGTTTCTTGATATATTGCATATGGCAGAATAAGAGAAACAAACAAGGCCAACCTCTTCTCGTCATCAAACAATACAAGTCCTCATTTTCTTCTTCTTTCTTATTAAACATAGAAGCTTTTTTGTTACCTTTATTCTCCCCCTCGTACAACATTTTCTTCTCGACCAAACTCTATCCTCTCTACCACAACCTATCCTAAGAAACACAAGGAAACAAGGAGAAGAATACAGTGAAAGAACGGGAAAAGAGAATAATACCCACAACACAAGCAACAGTCACAGGATAACAGCAAAATGTCCTCCCCCGTCATGGAAAAGGACCGCCAGGCCGAGTCCGAGGCCGAAGACGCCGGCACCCTCAGCAGCAACGCCTCGGCCGAGGAGGTCCCCCGCAAGCAGAAGAAGAAGTCCAAGAAGTCCAAGAAGGCCTCCCAGTCCCTCGAAAAGTCCGGCGGCGGTGGTGGTGGTGCTCTCGACAGCGTCAGCAACACCATGGGCAACGTCGGCCAGACCGCCCTGAACAACCAGCAGCAGCAGCAGCAACAACCTCAACAGCAACAGCAACAGCAGAGTGATGGCGGCGGCGGCAAGAGTGATACTCTTCGTCTCAGACTCGACCTCAACCTTGACATCGAGATCCAGCTCAAGGCTAGGATCCACGGTGATTTGGAGCTGGCCCTCCTGTAAGTCAAACCCTCCTCCCCCTTCCTTTCCTTTCATTTTCTATACACCCAACACGTTAAATTCCCCATCCAACATTCAATCCCACCACATTTCATCCATGGCAGTACACCGTTTCTTACGTGAATAAAACACTTCCAGCACCGGATGATATCTGTTGTACATACACACATATCCATCGTTTTACTTTTTCAAAAAACCTCCTCTTGCAACAATTTTTCTTATATTCTTTATTTTTTTTATAAAAATTGTTACTTTTGCGAGCCAGAGTCGGCTAACGATTGGCACCTCGCTTCTTCGGCAGGAATTAGAGAGGGTTGAATGTGCTTGTCCCCGCAACGTTTCCCTCCCTGCAAAGTCACCCTACCTTTCATAAAGAAAGAAGGTGGTGGGAGGGAAACGACGCACGCATCAACTTAATGTGTCCCGGATATATTCATGTTTGTTTGCTTAGTTTACTTTTTGTTGGCGCTGGGGAGTTTTGCTTTAGATGAAAGACTCTCTCTCGGAGCCTGTCTAGAGTCTTGTATGTAATATGAATGAAAACGAACAATGTCTCACCGGTTCTCATCATCTCTTCCCCTCACTTATATCCAGCGTGTATGTATAATCGGTACGGAGTATGTACTCCGTTAGTGTTGGGAAGTGTGTGTGCGTGTGTGTCCATCTGCAACATTCGGTGCATCTCATCATCGGTCTCGGCACTCACTCGTTTTCCGATCATCCTGCTGGGGAGTAGTCGTCAAGAAGCTTTCTGCTAAAGCTCCTTAGTTCACCTTCTTCAATATTCTAGCATCCCCCGCTACCAAACATCAGTCGCAAGCGTACGGAGACTACGGAGTACCCAGGCGCCCTACGGCTTACATACAACCAGTAGCAAGCAGCAGCAGGAGCAGTGGCTCCCGCTAGTATAGCTCAAAGGCAAACTTACCAGGTGTGTTTCGTATCATGACTTGTGGCGTCGAGACAGGGAGAGAGAGGGGAGAGAAAAAAGACGTTGAGCTCCCAGCGAACCTAGTGCTAAGGATAGTTTCCCCCCTCCACCGCAGCTCACTAACCACAATCTCAGCTGCCCTTCTAGGCCGGTATTTATGGAGACATTACCGCCTAGTAAGCACACCCTGGTCAGTCCGACGTCTCACAATCCGGTTTTCTGCAGGATTGCATGGGAGGACCGAGTACCATACGGGATGCATGTCCATCGACGATGGTTGTGGACTCCAAGAACTCGAGGTCAACCCGTAACCACCAATCCCCATCTTTCCCTCTCTCTTCTGCCCCCCCCTCCCCCCTGTCATCAGCCCTTCCGCTTGGCTGCTTCAATGCTTGGCTGCGTCTCTCTCTCTCACTCACTCTCTCATCTTCCTCATGGCTTTCTGATGGCTTTTTTTTCCTTCTCACACGGAACAATTGATGACGCTGGTGTGCCCCGCTCATCATGTCTTTTCCAAGCCCACACCCCATGTCATTCTGACCTCTCACCTAACCCCCCCCCCCCCCCCCAATGGACACAGACGTCAAAAGATGTCGTTTTGCTTTTTTCCTTGATTTCAGATTGGTGAGGCGTAACAGTACGGAGCAGCATTGCAGCAGTACGTCTATGGCATGACACAGTCCGTCACCACCTCAAACACACTGCCCTCCTCTCGCCCCTTGTCATCTGCAGCGTATCCCGTATTCGTCCCTCCCCCCCCCCCGACCCCAACCTGAGGACAGTAGAGGAGCCCAACGTCGCCCAGCATGAATCCTGACAACTCGGATCCGCAGGGCTCCCGCCCAGATAACAGGGACTCTGCCGGCGCCGGCGGGGATAAGGATAACAATACGCACACCACGCACACTATCAATTTACCTTATGTTCCCAGGAACGCCAGTCCCCGGCAATCTCCAAATATTGACCCCATACCGAGGATCACCATGCCAGGCTCCTCTTCTTCTGAGCAGCAGCAGCCAGCAACAACACCAACGCCCACACTCAAAGAGCTAGCCGAAGGCTTACAAGGCAAGGTCGTCGACGACGTCGGCAATATTGTCGACGACGAGGGGAAAGCCCTCGGTCGCGTCGAGGGCGACTTGCCATCCATGGTCGGGCAAAAGGTTGATGATGAGGGCCTAGTCTTCGACAGCGAGGGGCAGGCGGTGGGCTACGTAGTAGACAACTATTCGCGACAAAAACTCTTTGACCTGGGAGGAGGCATGAAAGCAGACGCAGAGGGCAACATTTACAACCAAGACGGCAACGTCATTGGCAAGCTCAACGGGCAGCCCGACTTTAGCAAAAACACCTTTGAGAGCGAGGCGCGCCCAAAGCCGTGCTATAGTGCGCCCAATCCCGCAGCGACACCGAGGCCAGACGAGGTGTACTTGGATGTCAAGTCGACACATGATGGCATCCAGATCATTCTCAAGATACCCACAATATTCAACAGAGACAGGTAGTAGGTTAGTTGAATCAAGAAAAAGTTAGCCAAGCATCAAAAAAAAAATCCATCCTTTGAAACGCGTAATAATGAGTGTATGCATCAACACCCCCCGAGAGGAAGATGTTACACGAGTCCCCAAGCGCCCAATGGGAATAAAGGGGTGTGAAAGCAGGCAGAGATGAGATAGCTGTAGTTGAAAAAGCTCGTGATGGTGATGGAGGGTGGTTCGTGGAGCTGCAGGATCCTTAAACCTGTTTTTCTTTCGGCCCATTTTCAACACCCCATCCCGCATCTAGTCCCGAGGGTTTAGAGTGATCTCGATTTGTGGCTTGTCCGGTGGCCATGATCGCCGGTCGAGGGAGCCAGACCAGGCTCTTACCAGGTTGACCCCTCCAGCAGAGCCGCGTCCTTGGAAAATCCGTTGCCCCTCATGCGCCGTAGGGTGGTGTAGTGTGGTGTGGTGTGGTTGCAGAGGCAGACACTTGATATCATATCACTGACGCCACAACACCAACACCGGTGAACACCGGTGCAGCCAACGGCCCTTTGAACCTGTTTCAAGCCATCGTTTTGCCCCCGATGGAAGCAAATAGAGAGGACCCTAATGCGGGGCTATACACCACCATGAGCTTGAATTCTTTCGTTTTCCACGTGTGTAATGGTAGCTTGGTAGCCGTGGCTCATCGGATGCGTCATCCGAGGCCTCGATTACCAAGTTGAGTAACCGTCCCTTTTGTGCCCATCATCACCATGACGTTAAGGCGTTTCGAGTCGTCCTGGCAGTCCTTGGAAGTCGTTTCCTGGAAGTCGTTGACGTTGACGTTGTTCAAGGACGGGTGGGCTGGGAAAGAGAAACCTCTAAAGATATAAGATGGTGTGCAGCAGTCGGGCACAAGGTAGTTGATGAACCACAACTGGTCTGTAATCCGAGACCTACCCATCATTAAAAAGTTACTAAAAAAGAAATCATGTCTGCAAACCCTCTATCACAACCGGGAAGGTGGAGCGGAGACACCCCCAAGGCTGAGGATACCAATCCAAGTATGTCATACCACACTTTGTCCCCATGGCGGAAATCATGACTGACGGCAGCAGTAGACAAACAGCAGGAGAACATCCCCCGCAGCGAGGCTGCTGGTGTAGTCAGCGAGGGTGGAAACATTGTCGACGATGCCGGCAACAACATTGGCAAGATTGCCGGCTCCAAAGACCCGCAGTCACTTGTTGGCAACACAGTAAATGCTACTGGCGATGTTATTGACAAGGTCGGCGACGTGGTTGGACGAGCATCCATTGATAGCAACGAAGGTGGCAACTACACTGCCGGCTCCGACAATAATAACAACAACAAGTCACAACAAGGCCAGGACGACGGCGAGAAAAAGTCCAGCTTCAACGTCTTCTCGCAAACCAAGAGTGCCTTCTCCAACCTCACCGGCGGCAAGAAGGGCTCTTCCAAGGATGAGAGCACCGATGATACACAAAAAGATACCCCCGAGACAGGAGCCGACTACCGTGAGGACAGTGTAGCCCCCGCCGACTCCGTCTCCAACGCCCCCGAGAATCCTGCTGAGAAGACCGAGGGTGTCACACAGCAAGTTGACGAGGCCAAGCCCGACGAGCAGCCCGTTCAGCTTGAGGAACGTGATGACTCAGGAGCTGTTGAGAACAAGACTCAGGACACACAAGCACAGGTCCAAAACACTCAGTCACAAGTGCAGGGCGATGTTGAATCCCCGGCGCAAGATGCACAGTCCAAGGCTCAAGACACACAATCCCAAGCCCAGGATGATGTCCAGAGCAAGGTTGAAGACGCACAATCGAAAGCTCAAGACACCCAGCCCAAGGCTCAGAACACACAATCCGAGGCTCAAGTTGAGACTCAAGACGCCCAGTCTCAAGACACACAAGCCAAGGCCCAGGATACCCAATCACAAGTCCAGGGTGACGTAGAGTCCAAGGCCGACGATGCGCAAAACGCCCAGTCAGAGGTCAAGGGCGATGTCGATTCTCAGGTTCAAGATACCCAATCCAAGGTCCAAGATACACAGTCCGAGGCTCGAGGTGCCCAGTCTCAAGCACAGGGCGACGTCGAGTCTAAGCCCGAGGACGCCCGGTCCAAGGTCAATGATTCTGAAGTCAAGGAGGGTGCCGATGCCGAGGCTGATAACAAGGCCGAAGACCAAACAGAAGACGTCAAAGGCGAGACGGAAGACGCTGAGAAAAGGGCCGAAGGTCAAGTCGAAGGCGCCGAGGGCGAAGTCAAAGATCAAGTCAAGGATGCCGAAGGCGAGGCCCAGGACGCCAAGGAAGAGGAGGTCGAGGAGGGAGAGAAGCTCGACTTCACCATCCTCAAGGGCGCCAAGGTCAACAAGGTTGGCAACCTCGTCAATGACGACAACAAAGTCGTCGGCCGTGTCGTCGAGGGCGACGCCAAGCAGCTCCAAGGCAAGCGCTGCGACGACCAAGGCCAGATCTGGAACGACTCCGGCAAGGTTGTCGGCAAGGCTGAGCCATTGTCCGACAATGAGCGCGCCGACAGCAAGGACTTTGCCCCCTTCGAGAACTTCCCTGATGCTGTTGTCGAAGCCGACGGCCGCGTAACCTCTGATGGTAAGCAGGTCGGCGAGGTCATCGAGGGGGATCCCAAGCGCCTCAAGGGCAGCAAGGTTGACGAGGATGGTGATATCCTCGACCGCAACGGCAACGTTGTTGGCAAGGCCAAGGCCTGGGATGAGCCCGAAGAAGTTGTCGAGGAGGCTCCTGACCGCTCTATCCTCGCTGGCAAACGCGTCAACAAGGCTGGCAACGTCGTTGACTCCAATGGCAGCATCTTCGGCAAGGTTGTTGAGGGCAACGTCTCCTCCATGGTTGGCCGCATGTGCGACAAGGAGGGTAACATCAAGAGCGAGTCTGGCGACAATATTGGCCGCGCCGAAGTCGTCCCCGAGGGCGAGCGTGAAGGCCAAAAAGAAGGCCCTTTCGCGGAGCTCAGCGGACTTACCGTTGGGAAGGACGGTAGGGTTGTCACCCCAGCTGGCGATGTTGTAGGCCGCTTGACTTCTGGAGATCCTCAGAAGCTCAAAGGTCGCTCTGTTGATGAGGACGGTGATATTGTCGATAGCAACGGCAACGTCCTCGGTAAGGCTGAGCGCTGGGAGGAGCCCGAGGAACCCGTGGAGGAGAAGAAGTCTGGCCCCATGGCCGGTCGTAAGGTCAACCGCGAGGGCAATGTGCTCGACGATGACGGAAACGTCATGGGCAAGTTGACGAGCGGAGATCTCACAATCTGCATCGGCAAGGAGATTGACGACGACGGCGACGTTGTCAACTCCAAAGGTAACACCATCGGTCACGCTTCGCTTCTCGAGGATATTCCTCCTGAGCCCGAGGCTGAGCCTGAAGAGTCGGCCGAGGAAAAGGAGACGCGTGAGCAGGTTGAGAAGGACAGGAAGCTTGCCGAACAGCTGGGACACGCTATTGAGCAGTCGCTTGACAAGATCCGTCCCCTCTGCAAGATGATGTCGGACAAGATTGATAGCGCCGAGCGCAAGCCCAAGGAGGAGCTTGATGAGGAGCAGCTTGTCAAGGAGGTCAAGCCATTGATCGAAGAGGCTGGCAAGATTCTCACCGAGACCAACGGTGTCATCCGTGGTCTTGATCCCGACGGTCGCATCCAGAGGAACGCCAAGCACAAGTCCGGCACCAGGGAGGCTACCCCCGAGGAGCACCACCTCGCCGAGGTTCTCAAGGAGGTAAGGAAACCACAGCCAACACCCCAACAATTAAGCAACACACATACTAACAGTCACAGCTCACTGGCACCGTCTCTCAAACTGTCGACAATGCTAAGCGCAAGATTGAGGGCATGCCCCACGCCAAGAAGGAGCTCAACCCTCTCTGGGGTCTCCTCATGGAGCCTCTTGGCCAGATCCTCGCCGCCGTCGGCCTACTGTTGACTGGTGTGCTTGGTCTCGTCGGCCGCTTGGTAAGTTCTCCTTATTGCCTTGTTACTGCAGATAAAATAAAATAAAATATCTACTAACACATCTTGCAGCTCAGCGGTCTTGGTCTTGGAGGCATCGTCGACGGCCTGTTGGGTGGACTTGGACTTAACAAGATCCTCGGCAGCCTTGGTCTCGGCTCTGCCTATGACGCCCTCGTTGGCAAGAAGAAGAAATGATTTATGAGCGATATTGTACTATATAGTAATTACCTAATGCCTTAATTGATTTACTGTTTTAATGCTTCTTCATCCTTCTTTCCCTCCCCAACTCTTTCCAAGTGTGCTTGATTCATCCACACGTTATGTAAGCGGCTCTTATCGTTATCGCCCTACCGCATTTATATCCACCACGCCAGAGAAATTTTTTCTAATGATTTTTCCTTTCTTTCTTTCTTCATTCCCAAACATGGCTCGTCAGGTTTGTCCCGTGGCCTTCCTGACGGCACACCAGCCATGCGTCTGTTCCTCATCCGCCATGCAGAGACGGTAGACAATGCCGCGAGTGTCTACGCGGGCACCCGCGACTCTGCTCTCACCTCTCACGGCGTCATCCAAACCCGTCGACTGGGCGCTCACCTGGCCAAGGTGGTGCCTGCCCCCAAGGCACGCATCTTTGCGTCGGATCTGCAGCGTGCTGTCAAGACGGCCGAGGCGATCCGGGATGCACGCGGCGACGGCGGCGGCGACGGTGGCGGCGACGACGTCGAGCAGCTGCCGGACCTGAGGGAAAAGTTCTTTGGGACCGGGGAGGGTCAAAAGTTTGGCGCCCGGGAACCGCACGATGGCGCCGAAACGACGGAGGAGATGCAGGCCCGAGCCGACCGCTTCCTCGCAGATCATCTGCTGGAGCTGTGCACCGAGGACGCGGTCTTCGTTGTCTCTCATGGGATCATGCTCAACGTCATCCTCCGGCGCCTGTGCGAAAAGCTTCCGTCCGGTTCCATCTCTGTCTCGCCCGAAGCCCAGCACCACACCAATCCATCCGGTACTGCCGTCCTTACCCGTGCGTCTTGGAGCAATACAGGTTACCTTGAGATGAGGCTGTCTGGCGGCCAGCCCCAATGGTCTGCTCTCAAAGCCCGCATCGAAGTAGTCAACTCGACCGGGCATCTCCAGGGTCTACGCAAGACCCGCGGCGGCATCGGCAGCGCTCGTTTCGACAGCAACCAGAAGACGATGGACTCGTTCTTCAAGCCCGCTCCGAAAAAACGAAAGTTAGCCGATGCCGCCGAATGATTTTTTGGTATGTTTAAAACCTTTCTTTTCTTTCACATCCCCGCCGCCCACCGTCATCATATGATGAGAAAAGCCAATTCACAGACCTGTACCGAAACTTGAATGTGGAAAAACTTGTCCAACCGCTATCTGAGATGAAACTTTACACACCATTGATTATTTTGCAATCACACTTGCGATCAAAGGCTGACCAGCAAAGACTCTAGGATTCATTCATCAAGCGCATATTATAGATCAACAATATACTTAATATTTAATCGAGTGCATCATAACTTTCCATCATTGTAATTATCATCATAAGCGCGTACCCGTTCTACCGTTGTATACCAATTGTTACTCTAAACATCTGTGCTGGCTTCGTCCCGACCTGTAAAGACCTTGTGCAACCTCCGACTGACAGCCTGACCGATGTTTCGATCGGATGGGACGCCGTCCTTGTTAGCGCTCTTGCGCAGCTCTGCCAGCACGAGCGGGCCTCCACGCTCCAAGCCGTTGACCAACTTGCTCACGCTATCATACTCGGCTGCCACGCCGTACGCAATCGGAGCCGTGACCCGCGCAATTTCTTGCAGCAGGCGGGTGTAAGAGTCCCTCGCATCGTCGCCGGTCTTGACCTGGCCAGATTCCATGCAAAAGGTGGCTCCCAGCGTGGCCTGGTCCCTCTGCTTCTTGTAAGGAATCGTCGAAATGTGCTGGGTGAAGATGGCGATCCACTGAGCTGTCTCAAGCGGTACGGCAGTGTGGTGTACGAGAAGGTCGTGGACCACCTGCAACTGGAGCATGGCGTCCTCGACAACATCTTCCTCGACGTACTCTTGGGTGCGTGCGTTGCGGCGTCTGCTCGCAGTCGTTGTGCCCTCGTTGGACCTTACGCCACTGGTGAACTGGCGGTTGCGAATAGTTCGATTCTTCCGCATCCAAGGAGTCATGCCCTCGAGCAGGTAAACCAATTCATGTTGGGGGAAATGCCGTCGAATGGCGCCAATGTGCTCGTCTAGTTTATCCTCTTGCACCAGGCGCACAAAGGCCTCCGCCGTGTTTAAAACAAGTATATGGTTCTCGTTGTCGACCCGTTGCGGAATGGGTTCCCAGTGGCCCATGTCCTCGTTGAAAGCGCTCTTGACCTTGCGCCTCCACTTGATGACATTTTCCGTGGGGCTGTCCCAAGTCGTATAGTGCACTTCGAGGGGTTCAAGGAGCGTCTCAACCTGCGTTTTGATAGTGGCATTCAGGCTCCTCGGCAGGTCAACAATCATCTCCGGCGTCGACACCTTTTTATCCGTCCTAATCTTGTTGACCTCGGCCAGTGCGGCGTTCCTCTCCTTTTCCCTCAGCTTGGCTTCCTTGTCCTGCCTTTTCCGCTCCTGTTCTGCCTCCTTGGCGGCGGCTTTCTGCTCCTTGTCCCTCGCGCGCTCGGCCGCAGATTTGGTCTTGGTGGCTGGTCTCCCGGGGCGTCGTGCAGGGAGAACATCGCTCTGAACTCTTCTCAAGGGTGATTTCTTTCGGAACCTCGAAGTGAAATTTGCGATATCGGGGAGGGAACCATCGGAATCCGCGTCAGAGTCAGAGTCCAGCAGATCGATAACCTGTTTACTGCTGTCTGCCTTGCGCGCCGTCTCGTCCGGCGCTGAGCTGGAAAAAATGGGATCGTTCCATTGCCGTGACCTTTTCAACGGATCTTTCGTGGGCTTCTCGGGAGCCGTGTGGCCCCTAGTCGTCAACGCATTCCTGACCGGTGGCGGGGGCGAGCTCTGAAAGGGATCGTCGGATTGCTCCTTGGGTGACGATGCAAATGGGTCCGGGCTCTTTGCGGTTACCGGTTGGGGCTGAGGAGAACTTGTAGAAATTGGGTCATCCACCAAGATGCGTCCACGTTGTGCATCTTTTCCCTTGTCTACTACCACACTCTCGCTAAGAGTTACACGCCGTCGCTTGTTGCCATTAGCATCAGCCAGTACGGGCACATCCTCGTCAACACCATCATCCGAGCTGGCAAAAGGATCAGACCCCAAGACAATTCTCGATAGCTCCCTGTTCGGTTCGTGTGGTCGTCTTCCAGCCTGAGCGACAGCAGGCCTCGCAGGTGGTGGAAGGGCGGGCTCGTCAAACTCGGCAGTCGTGTCGAAATCGGCAAGATCCACCAATTCGTCGGCGGTCGGGATCCTGGACGAGGCCGAGGGTTTGGCAATCCGCGTCGGCAATCTCGCAACAGGCCTTGCCACTGGGCTTCGTCCCTCACTCGGACTTGAAGAGATGAGGTCAATCACTTCCGGGGGCATGGTGACACATCATGCTGTGCGGGCATGTTTGGCGGGCGCTGACGCGGTTAGGCAGTCGTGCCTTTACGCGAAACCTACGCGCATCACGTGACTCTTTACTTGGGAAGCCGCTCTTGAGACTCACATAACCTAAAGTGCATCCCACCACCACGATCCGCAGTCTCTGTCCCACCAAGTGCCATCCTGACTGAAATGGGGTCGAACGACAAACATCTTGGGGTTAGGGCCTGGCTTGAATTGATTTAGATGGGGAGACGGCCGAATGTTCTCGGAGAATATTGGCAGATATAGTCCAACGACGGAATACTACCTATCTATCAAATCGAGCGTCACTCCCTCAGATACCATGACAGATTCAGTGCAAATATCCGTCATTTAGATGCTACTAACTACGATAGTTTACCTTGACTTGCCCGTTTTGACATTGTAAGTGAAAGCATGCGGCCGATGCACTACCAAGTATGTTGCCTTGGAGTTGACTTATCAACTCGTTACCTAGAGGGCTGCTACATTTCAGATGGGGCTCTGTACACCACAGCACGAGTAGCAGCATTTCGCCATCTAACTACATAAACTAGATATCCTGGACAACCCCAAAGACGAGAATATTCTTACCAGCTTTATTGATTCAGGAGTTGGGCGGCTCATCAAGAGTAGCGTTCTCCGGATAGATGCCGCCGGCAAGAAGGCAGGCCAAGCAGTTCGGAAGCGAAATGCCGCCGAACTCTTTGGCATCAAGCGTGACGACAACGTGCAATGCGTGGATAGGACTACAGTCTGGCCAGTAATAACACATGCGTTTCTTCTCTCGTAACATAAACAAGAGAGAAAAGCCTACCGGCGTTGATGTCGCAACGCCGCGTCACCACCAAGTCGCCGTCCTACCCGAACGCCGCCGCGGATTGTCGAATGAAAAGACGCCTTTAAATGCAGGAGGCCGGTTGCCGGCAACTAGCCAAAGTCTATCCGGAGACACTGCCGAACTCCCTTGACACTATTTTCAGAATCGGCCCAGCAAAAGGCGGGTGCCGTAGGCCGGCTCTGGACCGGACAGACCCTCGAAACTCCAAGACACTCTATCATTGATGCCGTACAACCATCCGCCATAACCGATAGTCGCAGTTAGTTGCCCAGATCTGCTCATGCTGACGTCTGAGTTGACGTATTCAACTTGATGCTATGCTGTCTTTGGGCTTCGGTCTCGCTTTCCCGGCATGGCTTTTACTACCCTGAAGCGAGGTCAGAGATGTATAAATACAGGTTACTTTCGCCCTACTATTTCGCCCTACTAAGCCGATCATTTGAGTAAACTCAATTAACATATCCTATCTACATTACTATTTCATTTTCACATTTACCTACACGGCCAACATGTTTGGATTCGGTGCGTTGATCAATGTGTTGGGGGCGTTGCTCTGTACTAACTTCACCACCTTTAGGTGAAGCCCGCGATCGACGCGACGAAGTATACAACGGCGACCACGAGGGCCACCTGAGCCACGAATTAATCGGCGGAGCTGCCGGGTTCGAGGCCATGAAGCTCTTTGAAGACAGACAGCGCCAGAATGGTACAATAAGATGCTCAACAGCTGTTTAATGACGTCTCGCTGACGATTTCCAGGCGAGGTGGTTAAGCACGGGTTCGCAAAGGAGCTACTTGTTGGCATTGCCACTGCAGAGGTGGACAAGCTTGCCGAGACCAAAGGCATGGACTTTATGGACAAGGAGCGGGCCAAGCACCACGCGAAGAAGCAAGCTGAACACCTGTACGACGAGCAATATGGTGACTTGGATGAATATGACCCGTGAGTCTTGATGATTTTCCACGTTGGAAGCCCTGCTAACTTTTTGCTAGCAACCGATCCAATCGCCATCAGAGCATGGACTATTGAATACGGATGAGAAGTCAGGGCTCATTCACTTTGGACGAGACCGTAGTTTAGCCATGAATATCAGACACAGGCCTTTCCGTTTAGTACTCCGTACTCCGTATTTCATTTCAATATTGCCGGGGACTCCGTAGTAACACAGATCTAGACGTTGACTTCTTTGGTAGCACGGACGTTACCAGCCTCTCGGCACCTTTTGAATCTGTCAATTGCTGTCGTGCTCTGTACTACGGAGTACGGAGTACAGTACGGAGTAATCGGTAGTGCTATTACTACTCCTTAGTAGTACCTACACCCTGCACAACACGGGTTACGGGTCACAGGATACAAGATTACAGATATTCCGTACTCTGTACTCTGTACCATGCAATCCATACTCGGTAGATACCAAACATGTTCAACAAGCGTCGCGCGAGATGAGATGGAGCAGATGCCTGCAAATGCCTGCAAGTACCTGCAGTTGAGGGACATGTCGGGATTCCTCTGGGAGGAACAGTCGTGGAATATCCCGGTGGAGCCGTGACGCCGGGAGAAGTTGCTGAAACAAGCCGTCGACTCCAGACTTTTTTTTCTTTGGCTTTTTCCCACATGGTTCCCAGACGGGCTGTTGACGATTTGTCTGGGTGTGTCTGGGTCCTCTACCTGTCAAAACGCCCGACGCACGCCGGCCGGGGAGCAGACGGCTCATCAAGGGGTCAACGGCATGACAATCCAGAAACACCACCGATGTTGACGAGGTTACGCAGCCAGTAGTTCCACGATTGCATCCGTCTCCGATCTCCTGAAGATGCCTGGAATGTCGAGTGCATCAGCCGCCGTCATATCCATACGTCAGGTTGGCTGGTCTGTAATCCATATTCCTCCGTACCAATTATTCCGTACTCGTACTCCGAAATCTGCACTCCAAACATATAGGCAGTACTCCGTACTCCGTAGTACTAATTTATATGCACGGGCGTCGTGCTGTGGTGATATCGACTGATCCTGAATTTTAGAGAACCCTGGTGCCCTGGTATCGAAGGAGGAGGGACTCTTCGGATGGGGACAAGCGCACGGGAGAAGCGCTGAAGGAGGGCCCTGTTGGACGCTAGTAGCCTTCCATCCCACACACACACGCAGTGGACACACAGGCGCCAACCACTTTTGACTCTTTTGGTGCCAAACTTGGGACGCAGAGGAAAGGGGACGGTTCGTGACGGGAAATGCCCCTGAAATCGACTTTCTTACTCAACTTGGACCCATTCGGGGAGCGTTCCTGATCGGGGCCAGCGCTAAGAAAAACCCCATCTGTTTTTGTCTGCCCTTGTTGCTGGTGTGCCGTGCAGGTTGTTGGCGAGATGCAGCACGACCCTCTGATGATGGAACCCTGGATTGCGGGCAGTGCTCTCACACGGCGCAAGACTCCATTTTCAAGCATCGGTCGGCATAAGCTGCATGGTGACGAGGGATATCATTCGATGGCAATGTACGGAGTACGGAGTGCGGATTACGGAGTATGGTGTTGCGCGTTTTGTCAAGGTGGAAGCGGGTGAGCTTTGCAGACTGAGGTGCTCCGTACATGCAGCACCTGCACCAGCACCTGCACCAGCTGCACCTTCAGCTACCCAAGGTGCCAAAAAGATCCATGCAGCCACACAATTCAAGACATTGGCCCCCCCCCCCCTCCCCACCTCCGGTTGTCACTGGCGCTGCTATTGTGCCATTGTGCAGCCCCTGGGACGCGTCGTTCAAGGGGCCTATTCCCTAATCGAGGGCGAACCGATAGTGGAAAGGCCCTGAACGGTTGGCGCCACCAAATTGTCTGATTTTTGCTTTTTCCTCCTCTTCTTCGGCGTCTCTCTTATCCGTGTCTTGAGAAAACGAAATGCCAGCTCTGGAGGTTGCAAAACTCAATTCATCCTTGCCTTTCAACCGACTGTTGTCGCGATAGCTTCAACCCCATACGCAAAATACGCACATACTATAACCATCATCATCTTCATTGTCACTCCTTACCTTACTTGAACCTTGACTCATTACTCCGTACCGATCTTCATTCTGCAAGTGCTTGCTTTTTTTTTTTTTGTGTGACCGGGCAAGCTGCACGCCCCCTCCCCCCCCCCCCCCCCAATCGGACGCCCGCGTTTGACCAGTCAATCGCTCGCACGTTTAATTAACAGACCCCACACGGCACGCCTGGGTCGCCTGGGTCGTCTGGGTGGTTGTCTCTATCCATCCAATCCGTCCCTGCGCTTCTTAGCTGCGTCTTGCGCTTCACCACATTCATCCATCTGCAGTTCCTGGGCTCCAGGTCTCACGGCAAATTGCCCGTCTTAATCTTTTTTTCTCCCCTTCCCTTCAACCACTCGACGGCGCGTAGCTTTGCGCAAGACAACCACCACGCGCCGAAATCTGTAACCTCCCGAGACTGTGGCGACATTAAGACAAGCAGCCGACACATGCTTTAATCTTCGCCAGGCCATATTTCAACGTCTCAACGCGAGCTCGACTTTAGCGTTCCGGCTCAACGCGCGCGCCGCAGGAGGAACCTGCATATACGTCGAAAAAAAACCCTTGCTTTTTTTTTTTTGTGGTTTTGACGTCGCGATAGCCTCACGTGTGACCCCGCGAGCTGTCGCTAGGCTGCCGTCATCATGACCAGCTCTCCGCCAGCTTCTCCTGGCAATATCCCTCGGCCACCGAGTGCTATTGCCAGACCCGCGAACCGGAGTAGCAGTCGTCTAAGCATGACTGGAGGGAAAACTACAGCTGGAAGTCGCGCCTCCGATGAGGATAGCCGGACAGCAGTCAAAGTTGGTGAGTACGGAGTAATGAACCTGTATTTTTCCATGGTCTAGCTAACTCATCCCCCCTCAAAGCTGTCCGTGTTCGCCCGCCTCTGAAGCCCACAGACCCTGGCTACGAGCTGATCCCGCAACGATTCCAAAAATCCATGGTTCAGACCACATCAAATACAAACCTGTCAATCGATTCACCCCAGGGCCGGAAGCTGTTTGTGTTTGATCGCGTCTTCGGTCCTGATGTGATGCAGGATGGTATTTGGGAATACCTCGAGGATTGTGTCACTTCGTTTACCCAAGGTTACAATGTGTCTCTGCTGGCATACGGCCAGTCTGGTGCCGGAAAATCCTACACCATGGGAACTTCGGGGCCCTCGGAGCAGTATGATCATGAGGTGATGGGTATGTTTAAAGCCCATCTTGACTATGAGGCGAAGCTAACAACTTAGGCGTCATTCCACGCGCTGCCACCGCATTGTTCGAAAAACTGGATGCTCCCAAGGTTGATAAAAGTGCCGCCAAGTCGAACCGGAATTCCCTTTCACATCTCAAGTCACCTCGCGGCTACGCCCAGCAGAATGCGTTGGGGGACCAGAACTGGTCTCTCAAGGCCACATATGTCGAGATTTACAACGAGCAGCTTCGCGATCTCTTGGTTTCCGACACCACGTCAACCGGCGAGCGCAGCAATGTTGCTATTCGTGAGGACACCAAGGGCAACATCATTCTTACCGGCCTGCAACAAGTTGAGATCAATTCCGTCGAGGACCTCATGAGTGCGCTAGAATTCGGTTCATCTATTCGCCAGACCGATGCAACAGCTATTAACGCCAAGTCGTCTCGATCGCATGCCGTCTTCTCCCTGAATTTGATACAGCGCAAGAAGAGCGGCACTAGCGCCGCAGAGCGTCGATTTTCGGTTCCCATCGAGTCCATGTCTGGTAACGAGACATCTGTCACCACTGATAGCAAGCTGCATTTCGTCGATCTTGCTGGTAGCGAAAGGCTCAAGAACACTGGTGCACATGGGGACAGGGCCAAGGAAGGAATCTCCATCAATGCCGGTTTGGCCGCCCTCGGCAAGGTCATTAGCCAGCTATCCTCGCGACAATCCGGCTCTCACGTCTCTTATCGTGACTCGAAACTCACTCGACTATTGCAGGACTCGCTCGGCGGAAACGCCATCACTTACATGATTGCCTGCGTAACACCGGCCGAGTTCCATCTTAGCGAGACGCTCAACACCGTTCAGTACGCCCAGCGCGCCCGTGCCATCCAGTCCAAGCCGAGAATTCAGCAGGTTGAAGAGGGCGACAAGCAGGCGATAATTGACCGTCTCAAGGCCGAGGTAGCCTTCCTGCGCGAGCAGATCAGCAACAACGCCAACCGTGATGGGGGTAGCCCGCGTCGTCCGCCTGGAGGCGAACGCGCCGATCGTTCAAACGAGCGTGAGGCTGACCTGCAGAACCAATTGCTTGACCAGCAGGAGAACTACAACGCCCTGAGCGAGCGCCACGCGAAGCTGATCGCCGAGATGGCCAAGGCGCGCGAAAACGAATCGAGTGCAGACCATACCGACGGGGATAGTGCCACGGACCGTCTGAACCGCTCCAACTCGTTTGCGCAGGCTGTCGAGCAGGTCGTTCTCGAGTACGAAACAACTATCCAGAGTCTCGAACAGTCCATCTCAAGCACTCGCGGCATCCTCTCCACCACCGAGGCCAGTCTTCTCGAGAAAGAAACCAAGTGCGCATATATCGAGACCATCAACTCCCAGCTTCAGGCTCGTTTGCAGAAACTCATGGACCGCGAGGCCAACACCGAAACTTACCTTAATGATCTTGAATCAAAGCTTGATGGACACACTACCGGTGACGAGAAAAACACTGCCATTATTTCAGAACTGCGCAAGGAGATTTCTCGTTCGCGGGATAATGAGGCGTCTTGTGAGGAGTACATTTCAACTCTCGAGGAGCGCCTAGCAGAGGCTGATCAGGATGCTGAGTTGATGCAACGCGAGGTGGACCGCCTGGAACAGGTTGTTGAGCGTCAGAGGAGTCTGGGCAAGCTCGATTCTCTTCTTCATGAGCTCGATGAGGTCCAGGAAGCCAAGCAGCCCGAGACGGTCATGAATGGATCAAGCCGTCGTCGCAGCGGCACGGCTGGCCACTCCCGTGTTCAATCGCACGTCAGCCGCCACAGCCAAATTGAAGATCCTATTCCCGAAGGCGATGAGGATGGTGAGCCCAAGTTTGAGACGGTCAAAGAAGAGGCTGAAGAGGACGGGCTGCAGCCCGCAGCTGATATCCAGTACGGCTCCCAAAGCCCTGCGCAGACCAAGTACGTTGCGGACAAGCTCGAGAATGTCACCCAGGAGCTTATTGGCCTCCGTGTCGAGCACGAGACTACCGTCAACCAGTACGATGTCCTTCACGCCGAGTATGAAAAGGCTCTGCGTACCATTTCTGAGCTGCGCGACTCTGTTGATGAAGCTCGCCACCGTGATACCAAGAACCGTGACTCAATGATTTCCGACTCGGTGGCTTCAGAGACGGAGACCAAGGCCGGCCATCTATCCACCTCCAGGTCTCTCTCCTCAGAGTTGTCAGACATCGACTCACCAACTACAGCTGTCACCTCCAACGGTGACATTTCCGAGGATGATGCTGCCACTACCAAGGCAGGTGCATCGACTGAAAACCTCTCCGAGACTGATGCCAAGGAGCTCGAGGCTGAGATCAAGCGTCTCCAGACCTTGGCAGAGGAGAAGGAGGCTGCCGAGAAGGAGCTGGTTGAACGTTATGCTCAGCTGGAGACGAAACATAGCGAGACGTTGGATATTGTTGAGGATCTCAAGACTGAAGTAAGCAGGGCTAAGTCGGCCGAAGCGACTCGTGCTCCCAGCAGCGGCATCATTCGTCGCAAGTCGAGCCAGAACCTTCTCATGATTGACCGTGCTCACCGGTCGTTCTCTTCGCTCCGCAACATTGCCAATGATTACCTGTCAGGCAACACGGAAGTTATGCAGAGCTTTGAGATCAACCTCACCTCGGCCATGCACGAGCTGCACACCCGCACTGAGCGCATCTCGGAGCTGGAAACCGAGGTTGCTACGGCCAAGAAGGAGATGGAGACTAAGATGACCATCATTTCCGGGCTCACGCGCGAGCGCAACAGCTTAAAGACTGGACCGACGGAAATGTCCATGGTGGCGACGCTTCGTGACCAGCTGGAGCAGAACGAAAGGCAGCTGTCAGATATGCGCGAGGCCCATGCTGCCCGCGAGCATGAGCTGCAGACTGAGATCGAAACCCTCAAGGGTATGGAGC
The DNA here is from genome assembly GCA_026184415.1 of Trichothecium roseum. NCBI lineage: Eukaryota > Fungi > Ascomycota > Sordariomycetes > Hypocreales > Trichothecium > Trichothecium roseum. The sequence goes on along the minus strand of CM047942.1, from coordinate 4,263,585 downwards.
CCGGGTCACTCGCAGCTGTGGAAACAGAGGCGAAGAGCGTCGAGCCTGATGTCAAGTCTGATGAGGTCGACAAGCTAAAGGCGGAGCTGTCGGGGTGGGAACACAAGCACCAGTCCGTATTGGACGAGATGGAGAAGGCTGATAAGGAGATGCGTGTCCAGATTCAGACTCTGGAAGCAGAGTTGGGTGCAGCATCCGCCAAATTGGCCGAGGCTCAAGCCGACACGACCACCGAGAAGGACGCGGCAGCGTTCGAGGCGGCACAGAAGCAGGAGGAGCTTGTCAAGGTGCTGCGCAACGAGGTTGACGAGTACAAGGCCATCATCAACAGCAACGCCGCTAGGGTTGCCGAGCTGGAAACGACGCACTCTGCAGCAAAGACTGAACAGGAGTCTGCCAAATCCGAGGTGGAGGAGGCGAATAAGGCCCGGGAAGCGGCCACAGCCCAAGCAGCCGAGATAATGGCAGAGCTTGAGAAGCTTCAGCAGATGAACACGTCGCAGCTAGAGGAACTTGACCTACTTAAGAAGACACACGCTCAGGAGGTCACCGAGCTCAAGGCACAAGAGCAAAAGGGTTATGAGGAACAGGTCGAGGTGCTCATGAGCGAGCAGGCCGAGTCTATCCAAAAACTGGAGTCGGAACTGACGGTGTCCAAGGAGGAGCTGCTCAAGGTGGCCACTCAGGTCGCCACGGCGCTTGGCGTGGAGGCGAGCATTGAGAAGATTGAGGAGCACATCAAGGCACTCGATGAGGCGCGGATCAAGAGCAGCGTGATGGAGGCTTCAGTTGCTGAGCTGACAGCCATCAACGACGAGGTCATGAAGGATCTCGAGGCCGCCAAGGCTGCGCTTGCTGATTTGGTACCCAAGTCGGACGGATCTCGCACGTCGGTGATTGAGCAGGTGACTGCGGTCAAGTCGAAGCTCTCAGACCTCGAGGGCCGCAACAGCAAGAACTCGCGCCTGGTCGAGGAGCTGGAGGAGCAGCTGCAAAACAACTTTGACGAGGCTCAGGCTACCAACAACCGCCTCAGCTCTCTCCAGAGCGAGCGCAACTCTCAGATTGAGGAGGCGGCAGCATCCCGCATCAAGATTCAAGTTGAGTTGGAATCAATCAGAGAGGAGTATGCCACGTTGCAGGTAAGTTTTTATCAACCTTAGGGACATTGAATTATCGGAACCCGTGCTAACTAATCACCAGGCCAAATACGACGAGGTTGCCAATGTCCAACGCTCCAACTCCAACTCCAACACGATGGTGCGCAAGAGTGCCTCGCACACCTCGCTACCGTCACCGCCACCGGCTGTTCCTCTGCCGCCGCTGCCCAACGGTGCCTCGTCGCCCAACATGTCGACGCCTGGATCACCTACGGGCGGCCGTCCTCCTAGCAAGCAGGACCTGAACATCTCTCAGGTTACCGAGGATCAGGAAGCTCGCATCCGCACCATTGAGAAGCACCTGTATGCGGAGCGCCAGCTCACGCAGACTTTGGAGGAGGCTCTCACGGACCTGGAGAAGCAGTCCAACAAGGTCAAGGCGGACTGCGACGCGTGGAAGAAGCGAGCCAGCGAGCTCGAATCCGAGGTCAGGGACCTCAAGGACAAGACACCGAGCGAGCCGCAGCAGGACAACCGCTGGAGCCTGCAGGCGGTGGAGGAGGAGCGCAAGAAGCGGCAGGCAGCCGAGGCGGCCAAGCGGCAGCTTGAGGACCGCATGAACGCCATCAACAAGGGCAAGAAGAAGAAGGGCAGTCTCAACTGCTTCTAGAGGGGATACCTGACCTGCCTGTCACTCGCCGTCTTTACTACTCTCACATGCACCGGCCCGGAGTTTTGGGGTACGTTGGTCGCGTCTTTACTTTTCGATGTGCTGTTTCAATTTCATGGCAGCGTGCCCGCGCTTGTGGTTTGGCGCGCCAGTATCATGAAGCGTTTGTTTTCCCGAGGGGTTTGAAGCACGCACCAACCACTGTTACAAAGTTTCAACTTTTTATTCTTGGTTCTTTTTTTCCCTCCTCTTTCCGTTTCGTTAACCTCTTTTTCTTTTTCTTTCTTCTGGCAGATGGAACGGGAGACGATTTATGATATTTAATGTTATTGTGAATATACTTAACTTCTGGATCTCCCTTGTCTCCCTTTCCCCCCCTTTCCCCCCTTGCTATGACTCTTGCTCGTCGTATTCCACTTGCTCCAGTTCTTCCGGAAACCAGCCGTAGTCTTTGAAGTCCACCGACCACTCCCCCATGGCGTTGCGCGAGACGTGGACGCCCTCGCCCCGCAGCACCTCTGCCTGGTTCTGGGCGCCTGACGGTGCGGATCTTGGTAAAATGAGCAACTGATAGGTTTTCTCTTCCCTTTCCCTCTCTCCGTTCTGAAGAAGGGGGAGGGACGGACTCACCTGGGCGAGATGATGCCCTTGGCGTTGATGACCCTCTGCCAGGGCACGTTGCCGTTGTGAAAGCGCGCCGACTCGTCCGTGGGGAGGTGCTTGAGGCAGACGCCCACCTGGCGCGGCCGCTGGGCTTGTACGAAGTTGGTGGTTAGCTTACACATCCTCGTGATTTGAGCTCCTTTTTCTTGGGGAGGGAGAGAGCGGAGAGAGAGGTAAAAAAAAATATTTAAAAAAAATAAAAAAGAGAAGGGGGGGAGGGGTGTTTACGAAGACCGATGAGGGCGGCAATGTGCCCGTACGTCGTCACCTTGCCCGCGGGTATCTGCTGCACGGCCGTGTAGACCTCGTGGAAGAAGGCGGCCGCCTCGTCGGACTGGGGCATGTCGTGAAGTGGAATGGGATTGTATATCTCCGTTGCTCCCGGTAAAAGGCGTCAATAAAGGTTGCGAGGCTGCTCTATGTATTTGTATGTGTGTGTGTGTGTGTGTGTGTGTGTGTGTGTTTGTGATGGACGTATCTTATTGCATGAATGACGGGAGTGAGTGAGTACTAGTACTACTACTGTTGGCTGGCTTGTTAACTGTAGGGCGTGGATTTAGCGTCAAGACCGCGGGGTCCCCCTTAGATGGATGTATAATGGTGCTACCCTAACGACAAAGTAGGATACTTGATATAAAAGATGAATGAACGAGATTAAGATATCATTACATCAAAACCAAAAAACAAAAACAAAAGGTAAACCGAATAGAGTTATTAAGATGCCCTTACTTTCTCTCTTCTTCTTTTTCAACCAGAGTTTGGTCTTTTGAGTGCGTTTCGTACAATTAGCCGAGACTGATTTGTGTGATTTCAGTTCCTCTCTCCCTTCCGTTTTATTATATATATATATATATTATTTTATGTCTACAGAGTATTTCGTTTTAATTCGGTCGCACGGCCGGCTGGCTGGGAAACGTCGTCATGTTATCCGTACAAGTCGTAAGAGTGAGTTGCAGCAAAGCCATTAATCAAACGCCATACATTCTTATCAATCGTGGCATTACTTAAACGAGGCACCCGTCGCTAACTTACAGATCAAATAAACACACTCCATCGTATCATGTCAGGCATGGTCAGCCAGAACCTCTCCTTCACTCCACAGCCGGAGGCATGATTTCAGGAGCCAGAGACCTCAGCCGGCTCAGCAAGTAGCCATCTACGCTCACCGTCCTCTCCAAGATGCCAAGGCATCCGCTCCATCCCCGCGATTGCACTGCTTCCACGCCGCACCGCAGCTTGTCCACGAACCAAGCCCGCGCCTCCGATCCCTCTTTCGCAGCCATGGCGCCGAGGACGAGCGGGCACGACGTCAGGTCCATGTACATGCAAGACCGCCCCGGCAGCTTGCTCAGAGCCTCCTTCAGCTCATCTGCAGTTTGCCACAGCCCGCGACGCGCCTCGGGCGTTGCCAGGAAATACAGCACCAGCTTGAACCCCACTGCTGTCGCTCTCACGAACGGGTTCTCGTCCGCCTGGAGGAAGCCCGCTTCAATGTAGCACTTCATCCACATCTCCTCGACGTCCCGGGGAACATCGCTGGGATTCAACCAGCAATGCCGGTTTTCCCCTACAGTCTTCCTTAGCTGAGAGAGATGGCAGGAGATGGTGGCTGCATTCTTCAATGCCCGATAGCTCGGGCCTTCTAACCGAGCTACGATGGACTGGTGAAAGACTCTTGGGAATCCATAGACTTCGTTGACAAAGTCCCTGGACGACGGTTAGCAAGATTGGAATGTGTACAGTGGGAATGGAATAACGTTGCCTACATGGCGACGAGATCTGCAAGCAATGGCGGCATAGCGAGCATCCCGTACGATATTCTTTGCCCAATGGCCTGCGCGGCACCACCGATGTGCATCTCCCAAGCGGCATCGCTCCCCTGCAACCTCTCGGTGAGCGCGAGGGTGAAAATGGTGGCCAGGAATCCGTCGCTGTAGGCTTTGCCGGACGCCATGCTGCGAATCACCATGTCTACCGCTCTGGAGTAATGCTCCCCTCCCCTCCTCTTGCACTCATCGCTGGCGAGCCAGTAGCGCATACCCGCAGCTATCGTCACTTCGACGAGCGCCGGATCAGAGACGAACAAGTCGAGCCACGCCGCCGCATCGCTTTCATCAGTCTGCTGGTCACGCCTGCTGAGGAATAACGGATACCAAAATGTATTGACTGGGTATACGTATTAGCAATGCCGTCTTTTACTAATTCAACGATGTCAACGAACGCAGCACCCCGGCCTGATGCGGGTCACTTCTCGTGATGGCAAGGGAAACGGCATTGGCTAATTCCACCTCGGACCACGGTATCTGGTGTACCAGAGAGGTGGCCGGTGAATGAGGTTGGCTAGAAGCCCTCTCCATTTCATCCTTTAGGTAGTCGGGTATGGCTTTGTGCTGCCGTCTGGCGGCAAACTTGACCTTGGTGACATGACCCCGAACTTGCTTAGCGGCCGACTTTGATAATTTTGGGGGGCCTGTCGTGTTGACAAAAGTTAAACTGTGAGTTGGCATTATCAATGTCTTGTTTGAGAAGTTGAGAAGTTGAGATTTCGAATATCCCAAGCCTGCTAATTGAGGTGGCCCATGTGGTAAGGTATAAGGGGAACCAAGAGAAGCAGTCATCCATTCATCTTTGTCAGAAGTCGCTTGCTAGCCGCATTGGGAAATTGAGAATTTATGGAGACTTCTCGCATTGGCCAATCGCGCGTGTCGTTTCCATAATCATCACTTACACGCCCAAGAGACATGCCAGGCAACATGGTCCAACAGCCGTATTTCTCAACATCCAAAACGAGGTTGACGCGAGCTGCTTGTAAATGGGCGTCTTTCGAGTTGGTGTGATGGTGCTGTATAAAATGTCAATAAGTCGCAGACATGTCCCTTCTTCTCATTCTCATCGACACCAAGCAAACCGAACCAACACATCATCAAAGCATAACCCCCAATCACACAGCATGGCCAGACAGTGGATCCTCGACAGTCAAGATGGCTTTGAAAAGTCTCTTCAGTATCAGACCAACGTCGAAGTGCCCTCTCCCGAGTCTCTCGGTGCCAACCAAGTACTGGTTAAACTCCATGGTGCCAGCCTAAACTATCGAGAGCTTGTGATTGCTGGCCCCATGGTATGTGTCTTTATCCAGGTGTTTGTATTTCCCCTACTAACATGGTTGATTAGGGAGTCAACGGCCCCATTACACCCCCTGTTGTGCCTGGTTGCGATGGGGCAGGCATCGTCGAGGCAGTTGGGTCTTCTGTCAGCGAATTCAAATCCGGAGACCGAGTCGTCACCTTTCTCGCACCCAATCTTGCCGAGAGGGATGGTGATGATGCAATTGCAGATGTTACGGAAGCCTTGGATGCCCTGGGACAAGGACCTGATGGAACATTGCGTTCCATAGCCGTCTTTCACGAAAAGGCTCTTGTCCACGCACCAAAAAATCTCGAGCTCCTGGAAGCTTCGACACTGTCATGCACCTGGCTCACAGCTTGGAATGCCCTGTTTGGCGTACGCGGTCAGGAGGTAGGTCCAGGCTCTTGGGTTCTGGTACAAGGAACCGGAGGTGTCAGCATTGCAGCTCTGCAAGTGGCCGTGGCGGCTGGTGCCACCGTTGTTGCCACGACATCGTCGGAAGAGAAGGCGTCCCGGCTCAAGGCCTTGGGGGCAACGGCAGTGGTAAACTACCGTTCCAGCCCTGACAGTTGGGGAAAAGAAGCCCGGGCTCTGACGCCTGGGGGCAAAGGGTTCGACATGGTCATCGACATTGGCGGCAACGAGACGCTGCCTCACTCTCTGGCTGCGGTGCGCAAGGATGGCATGATCGTCGTCGTTGGTGGCGTCGGCAGCAATGCTGAGACAGTGCCCCTCTTCACGGTTATGCTCCACGCTTGCATTGTACGAGGCATCCTGGGCGGTAGCCGCACGCAGCTGAAAGAGACGGTTCGTTTCGTCGAAGAAAAGGGCCTTAAACCCGTCGTGGACGATGTGGTTTTTGAACTTGCCGAGGCAAAAGATGCCTATCGCCGGCTGAAGGAGAAGAAGCACTTTTCCAAGGTGGTTTTGCGGATTGACCATTGAGATGCAACTCAAGCCGTTCAAGGTCCTTTGATGAGTTTGATATTGCCTCATACATGTTATACTTCCAATATAAATATGTCAGTCTTTACCTTTGAAAAGACAGTAATGGTGGAGTAAAAGATGTGTACCAGAACTGTGCATTGAGAAGGCATGAACTCATGTCCCTGCTGACTTGTAGTTTCAAGGTAATTTTCTAAAAAAAAAGAAAAGAAAAGAAAAGAGGAAACAACAAAAAGTCAGAGCTGGAAGGAAGAATGATGTAACCACTCCGTATCTCTTGCCTCCATTTTTGCATCCGGACAGGATGAGTCCTTCCTTGCAATATCGGGTTGTCCTTCCCCGAGATGGCTCTTGCATTTTCTCCTCAAGGCAGGCCTTCCCTCGGTACATTCCTAACATCGAGAGGTAGGAAGGTGCTCAAAACACTGGCAGAAGGTGCTTGTTACAAAGACACATGGACTGTACCCTAAAGCCTCTAATATTTTTGGTCTGTCATCTGAACTGTATTATAAATGCAAGGCTCTCCTCCCATCGCATTCCAATCATCATACAACCAGTAGTACTAGTAGCTACGCATGTGTCAGTACTTTGTCTACTCGTTCACATCGAATACTTCAGCTTCTGTGCTATGTACTACTGAGAAGCAAGTGCCACTTGCATTCTTTCATCACAATTTACGCTTCATAATCATCGTGTGGTGGTTTGAAACTGTTTTCATTGAAATCTTGAAGCCATCATGTGGCTTCCCAACCACTGTTCCTATCCATTGGTTCCCAATATCCCTGCCCGTGTCACCACGGGCCTCAGTCATATAAACGTCATGAAATGCGTCAATCTTCAAAAAAGGGCGTATTGAGGCGTCGTGAGTAGTGACTTATTGGCAGACGCCAATGTTGGGGAACTCGCCCTGCTGGTGGCAGGTCTGGCCCTCGGGGCACTGGCCGCCGCCGACGGGGTTGCAGGCCTGGGCAGAGGCGAGGCCGAGGAAGGCGATGGCGGTGAAGATGGCCTTGAACTGCATGTTTGCGGTTGATCTGGTGATTTGTTAGTGACCCATGGCATCGCTAATGGCGCACGCTGGTCCGACTTACCGAGTGTGTGTTGTTGGTGAGTGTGGTGAGGAAGGATATGAGTGTGAGTTGATGAGGTAGAGTTTGTTTAATCTTGGGCGGAAAGCCGGATGCCTTTATAGATATTGGATTGCAGTATGGAACCACTCTCGGGGCATCAACTCATCGTCACCAGGTACCTTTCCTAGCCATTCAACAACGATGAGCTTACTCATACCTGGCACCACATGGAGACATCCCAGCAATGCGGTTTGGGACCTTCGGGACATCGGCGGATGCAAGGTCCCCCCACACTCCGCTCATCGCCATAGGCTGGAGACAACAGGAACGGATAGTAGAAACTAGGAGATACCAAGGATCGGAGTTTTGGTCGTGGCTTCTCCAGCAGCCGACCCCAAATGTCGATTTCAGCTGGTATTACTACATGGCTCCCCCCCCCCCCCCCCTGAGGACCCTCTAGATCTGCAGCACAACTGGCGAGTTGGAAATTCTTCATGACGTTGCTATCGGCGTTGCTGACTTGGGAGAGTTTACAATGTGTGAGCACTTGGGGGGGGGGGGGAATGTGCTTGGAGCCTTGGAGCTAGTGGGTGAGATGGCGGTGCCGAACTTCCGACGGATTGAATCCTATATTCCTGGGGCGCACTCAGTACAGCGGGCTTCTAGCTGCCAACCCGCCCCCGTCCCGACACCGCTGTTTCCCAGGAACGGCTTCTCTGCATGAAGCGTGTTTCACCATCTAGCCGTTTCTAGTTCAGGTCACGGGCGGACAGAAGTTCAGGACGCGATAAAGTCATCGAAGAGACATGAGAGTGGTGAGAGCAGGCCGTTTATTCGCAGCCTGGCTTCAAGGCTGCGGCGGGACTAACCCCACACAGCCTTGCCGGACTTGCGTTTAGTTGCTGTTTAACCATGTTGGACGTGGTGAAGATGATCGATGGCGGATGAATAGGACTTTAGGGTTTGTTCTTTGGTGTTTTGTAGGAAGGGGCTAGCTCGGCATCTATGCAAGTGCTAGATGTCATTCGAAAGTCGTCGAAAACCGGTGTGCAACTTCCGTTTGTTGATGGGAAACACCTTTCCCGTGTGCTGCAACCTGTGGCTCAAGCCGATTCGCAAAGCGACAGTCTTTTGATGGGAAGACAGTGGCGGAGAGCTATGAAAGTGATATATACGGAGTACCAGGTCGATGGCCACCACGTGGAATTGTAACTTATGGCGGGGAATGCGTCCTTGGCATTTCGATACACTGCTCCATTCATAAATGGATGCTTTAGTCAAGTTGAGCGGTAGTGGAGGGTGACGGGGGGCGGTTAAACGACGCCGCTTGTCACCATGACCGACCGGCCGAGAACGTGCAGCCCATTGACAACGGGGCTACGTCTGCTAGTGGTGACAGATCAAACGAGCAACTTCTTAGATGGGATTCCGTATTAGAGCATACCTGTCAGCAGCAATGGCGGTGTAGAAGGACTTGGGGAAAACTGTTGAGGCCTTTCCGTTCCCGATGCGAGGATTTCTTAGACGCGAATGCGAGAGCGACCAGCCTGCCGACGACGCCAACACACCTACCTGGACGGTGTCGTCATAATTTTGGTACGCCACGTTATCAACAAGTTGGAGGTACGGGGGGGAGGGACGGGGTCCTAACTCGGGTCGTTACGGGATTGATGCAGGGAACAACGGGTTCCGGCGCCGGCGCTTCTCGGTGGAACGTTCGGGGTGGAGTCGCGGTACAAATTTCCAAAAGGGTGCTTGCCGCACTCCGTAGCTGAAGCTGAGCCGGCGGGATAGTACCACGGAGTAAGGAGAACGGTGCACCGAAAGGGTGGTGCTGGGTATCCGGTACTCGCCCCCCATGATCCGGATGACACGCGTCCCAACTCTATACACAAACAAGAGTCTCCGGAGGCCAAGGTGCCTTTGGAGACGACCGATTACGGACTCGGGGACTGGCATGTAAGTCACCGCGATGAACCAGGCTCCCGAACACGGCTCCATGGCATAACTCACAACCTGAGGGGCCTATTCTTACCCGTGTTGCAACTCTTTACTGAAGAATCTTTGATTTGAGGGGCGCCAGGTTATCTGGAGGCTTCATTATGCAAAGTTGAATCAGCCATCGTTAATCATTTGTCAGCGCTATTTGTTAAGCAGCTGGTATTAACGTTGTGCGGGTCCAGCACATATTGTACCAACTTGATACTTGTATCAAGTATCAAGTAAAAAGGCCATACCCAATTGTTGCTGATGGCAACTCAATCTATCGCCACTAGAAATATTTATCGACAGCCGAGGGGAAAAAAGAGAGCAGACGAAGCTGATCACTCATCGCTTCCACCTATTCAATCCATCATCACTTGATTTTCCCAAACCCTGCCACTATCGAGGAACGCAGCTGAAAATGGTAGCAAAGAAAACCGCCGCAGCCATCCTCAAGGCCTTTTACGACGCCGAGACGGAATACATGGCGGCTCCGGAAGACCAGCGAGATATATCGGCCATGTCCGCCGTGCTCTCCCCCGACCTCGAGATCATCCAGACCCCCGCGCTGCCGTACCCGGGTACCTTCCGAGGGCTGCAGGGCCTGCAGGAATGGAGCTCCAAGATGGCGAGCTACTTCGACGTTCTCGAAGTGCAGAACCCGCAGGTGTACGAGAGGGAAGGGTCCGACTCGGTGGTGTCGGTGTCGAATCTGCACCTGCGGGTGCGGGAGACGGGGCAGGTGCTCGATTTCCCCCTGTGCCAGGTGATCAAGGTCGATCTGGACAAGGGGCAGATCTTGGAGATCCGGCCGTTTTACTGGGACGTGCAGGGGTTGAATGAGGCCGTGGGGTTCGCTCCGTCTCGCCGGTGAGATTGATGTGCGAGGGCTTTTGAATTGCGAGTATCAAGGTGAAAAGATATTGGCCCGGCGAAAAAAAAACAGTGCCATTTTTACTAACGGAATTATAGGTGTCCCCCCCCTGGCAAGAGTCGAATAGTCGGACAGCATGTATTGGACAAGAAAAGGAGCAAGATATTGGTGCATTTGATCCAAATATGGGAATAGAATCAAATCAATATAGTTGTATTGATCAATGGCCTGGTTAATTGGTACATCAGAAACTGGTGGTATTTACTGTCCTCGATTTAGACATCTCAGCAGAAACGCACCACGTTCGTGGCACTGCAGTTATACCCGAAACATTCCCTGTCCGCCCGGCAGGCTAGTACCGGACCGACACCTGGGATTCATTCTTCCGATCGGTCCAAAAAAGCAGGTAAGTGACCGGGGTCGCACCCGGCGAAGCGAGGCGAGGGTGACCTACAGGAACGCGGGATACCGGTTTCGGCACGCGGAGGACCAGCCGCCGCTCATACTATTGCTGATGAACAGCACCACACGTCCGGAAAAAAAATGAAACAGGGCCTTTTTGGCATCAGATGAAACTTACACGAGTGGGAATCTGCAATTTATCCGGATGAAAGTGTTTACTATTGTTTTTGTTCAGCTGACGAACCCGATCGCTACCGGCATCCCGGAAGCAGGACGGCTTTTTCGGTGTCGTTGTGTATCATGCATGGGCTTGCATAGACTAGCATGTATTTTATCCAGCAAAGTGATGATGATGCTAAAGACGACTGCTCTATTATGGCTAGGAATATCGGAAAGACCTAAGGTTCGGGGCAATAATTCTCGGAAAGACTGCTTACTTTATTCAAGTGCAACGGCATATCCACGGGCCCGCATCATGTGCCGAGCACACCCCCCAGACGTCGATGCGTCAGAGCGCATCCCATGTGCCGACGTAGATGCAAAGGCCCGGCGGGCCGCATAGGCCGGTACATGCGGCCAATATATATGAGCTCAGGTGTCAGGGGGAGTATATATAAGCCGCCGACAAGACCCCCCTCCCCCAAATTAAAACAGGGCAAACACTTCTAGCAAAACGAAAACGTAGCCAAGAGATCCTCCATAACATCACGGCACCGTTGACGAAAAGGGAAAACGAGCAAAAAGAAGAAAGAACAAATTCAATCTTCCACTCAGCAGACCCCCCCGAAAATGAAGTCATTTGGCATCACCGCCGTCGCGGCTCTTCTCCTCAACGGGGCCAGCGCCCACTACATCTGGAACCAGCTCGACATTGACGGCGCGGCCGGCAGCGGCGCCGACGGCATCCGTCCCAACTCCAACTACAACTCGCCCGTGACCGGTAAGTCCTCCTTTTTTTTAATAAAATTTTTAGCTTCTTCCTGACCGCCCCCTATTCTATGCAGAGTGACTAACTATGTTGTAGATCTCGCTTCCAATGACCTGCGCTGCAACGAGGGCGGCATCACCGGCACCGGCACTACTGTCAGGGACATCAAGGCCGGCAGCGACTTTACCTTTCACACCGACGTGGTGAGTCTTTCCCGTCTCCGAAAAGAAATGGTGAGAACGATCGGGGCGGGTACTGATACGTGATGAAAACTAGGCCGTCTACCACCAGGGACCCGTCTCCGTCTTCCTGTCCAAGGCTACCGGCGCGGTGGAGGACTACGAGGGTGACGGCGGCTGGCTGAAGATTGCCGACATTGGTAAGAGGCGAAACAAACATACGACACGGAAATTCCTTTTTTTCTTTTCTTTTAGCTGACGTTGATACGCAGGCCCTACCTTTGGCTCCGGCGGCGCCACATGGGACCTTTCCGGTACGTCCAATAACCCCCGTCGAATGAAAGAGGCATGACTGACCCCGAAGACAGACAGCTACACCTTTACCCTGCCCAGCTGCATCCCCGACGGCCAGTACCTCCTGCGCATCCAGCAGCTCGGCATCCACAACCCCTGGCCCTCGGGCATTCCCCAAGTAAGTAACTACAATCAGTACCAAAAGCCACGAAAACCTCGAATGGAGGTGCACTCGAATGGAGATGCAGCTAATCTAACCCGATGTATAGTTCTACATCGCCTGCGCCCAGATCAACGTGTCCGGCGGCAGCGGCACCTTCAGCCCCAACCTCGAGATCCCCGGCGCCTTCAAGGAGACTGACTCGGGCTACACCGCCAACGTACGTTTTTTCACCCCTTTTTTTTTTCTGTCCAACAAAGCAGCCATGAGAGAAACAAAAGCTGACCTTTTCAAGATCTACGACCCCAACTTCACCTCTTACGAGATCCCCGGAGGCCCAGTTGTGAGTGACTTTCCTTCCCCCCTCGTCTCGACCCTGCTCTGCCACTAACAGTCTCCTAGGCCACCTGCTAAGCGCAGAACGAGCATCGCAGATGGTACCGACGCGTCGCTGACGCCCTGTCTATACTCTTCCCCTTTCCACGTATATATGTATACATCACATGTTCATAAGACAAGCTCTACCAACAAAGACGCAGTCATCCTTTCATTCAAGCAAAGCTACGTAGCGGCCCGAGAATATAGTATATATCGGTTTCAAGTACAACCATTGGACTTTCTCTTCCTGTGAGATGTTTAGTCATTGCGTAAAGCAACGATAAAGAGCCATTGGATCAATCGCTCATAATTGTTAGTGAACATGAGGAGCAATTGGCTGACAGCCTTTTGCCACAAGTCACAAAGTCACTCGCGCTCTTGCCCACTCACGGGTTGACTCTTTCCTCAAGAAAGTAGTCGAGGCAGCGAAGGCAGGAGCTGTAAATACCCTCGTACCTGCCTTCATAGCTACGCTCTGGACAGCCTCTGTAGCCGACGAAAGCAGCACCTACTACTAGTCGTACAACGGACACTTTTCCAATACCCTCACTCATTCACAATGCCAACGAAGGCAACCCACAAAGGTAGTCTCAAGAAGAAGACATACCAACGCAAGCAGGTTTGCGAATCCTTTGGTTACTACAAAGCGCGTTGGCAGCGGAATTTGATACTACTGGTATGTGTAGTAGTACGGGCCCTAACAATACCATTCGTTGATTGACTATGCATATCGTTCATCTATTTGTTCAACTGATGCTTCTTACTACTACTGCAGTCATGGCTACTCGTCGTCGTGGGCCTCCTCCGATAATAACACTTCTATATCAATACACCACCCATTACAGACCTCTCACGCAACAGATTGAGCCTTGCTAACCTTGAACCCTCCTCGGACCCAGTTCTGGAACAGCCCATGAGGATCGTACTCGGCAGCGACGTCGCGCATGAACTGCAGGTTTTCTGCCCCGTAGCTGCCCAAAGGATCCTGGCTCGGCTCAGCATAATTCATGTACACCAGGTCGCGAGCGCCGTTGACGGACTCGGAAAAGGCCTTGATCTTCTCCGCCGTCTTCATAAAGTGCGCGTGAGCTACGGCCTCGTCGGCCTCGTCGCCCTTCAGCCCGACGCCCCCCGTCCACATGACGGAGCCGCCCTCGACATTTTCGAGATTAAGCATGTTGCCGCCCCTTTGCTGACTTACGCGTCCGTACAGCGACGGCACCGGCTGCAGGATGCACATGACTTGGAAGGAGCCGGGCTTGAGGACCTTGTTAAGGGTTTTGATCAGCTCCTCGTGGAGCTGCGTCATGTAGCGGACGATGGCAGGGTCGTTTTTGACCAGAATAGTTGCGCCGATGCCCCTAAGAAGAAAAAAGTGTTAGCTGTGGAAATCCACGACTCGCATGGGTGTTTCTTCTCTTACCTGGACGCCCCTTCCAGCTTGGAGCCCGCGGCAGCTTCGGCCATGGTAATCATTTCTGTCTTGTTGGTCAGAGCTGGCACGGTCTGAAGCTTGTCGTAGCTGGTGCCCGCCTCCGCGTCTCCTTCGACGTTGGCGTAGATGAGGACAATGACGGATTCGTTGCCGTACTTGGCATCATATGTGTACAGGGCCACGAGGGCATTGTCGGCCTCGGACTCGTCGTGATTGGCAAAGTCGACAACTGTGCTGATGACGGTCTCGGAGTTGTTGAGCGGGACCACGCGGTTGTCGTAGTACAGATCGCGCGTCGGCAGAGCCTCGAGGTCGAATCGGGTGACGATGCCAAAATTACTGCCGCCGCCCTTGAGCGCCTTCCAGAGATCAGAGTGCGACGAGGCGTTGGCGTTGACGACGCTGCCGTTGGTGAGCACCACCTCGTAGTTGACGACCGAGTCGCACCCGAAACCCCTCTGGCCGGCAAAAAAGGAAGTGCCGCCACCGAGCAAGAAGCCGCCAACACCAACATCACCGTCCCTACCTCCCACGGCCGTCACGCCGTGCTTCTCCAGGTCTGCGTACACATACTCCCAGCGACCGCCAGTGCCTACACCGGCGATGTTGGTGGCTGCATCGTAGGTGGTGGTGTTGAGCTTGCCGAGGTCGATGGTGACGCCGCGGACGACGTTGTTGCTGCCGGGGTAGCCGTGACCACCACTCTTGACGGCAATGCTCCAGTCACCGGCGCCGTTGTCAGCCTGGAGCAGCGTGGTGAGCGTGAGCGCCACATCCTCGGTGCTCTCGGGCAGGACCAGACACCACGGGTGCTGGCGAGTGTTTGTGGCGTACCAGGTCTCGATACGCGGCTCGTAACCACCGTCGGTGGGTAGCAGCATCCGATTACGGAGGCCGGCAGCAACGAGAGCATCACACTTATGGCGGTCAGCAGAGGCTCCCTGGTTGCATCCATGTCTCCATGCATTCAATTTTATCAACTTACCGGTTCTGTTCCCGTGGTAATGTTGGATGCAACTGCTGGGACAGAGGCCAAGGCAGAGGCACTGACTGCCCCCGCCAGCCCGCAGGATATGAAGAGTGAGTTGAGCATATTTGCTTTATGATTGACCAAAGGAGAAAGATGATGTTAACAGGCTTATGGTTTATGATGTCCAAGTAGGAGAATGAGTATCTGTTGGAAGATTCCTTTCCTTCTTATACATATCCATCTTCTGGATATCGCTTCAGACTCTTCAAGGCTGCGCCCTCCTCACCTCCGAAATGAGCCAGCCCCTTTTCCATCTGTGCCTCTAACGAAAAGTAGGGCTTGTCGAATCAGCATCATGCCATGAAGGAAATTACAGACTTGGGCGAGGATTACATTACTCGGCTCGCCAGTTGCACAGGAATCGGCACACGACGCTTCCGTTGACACGTCCTGATTAGGAAATGATGGACATCCATCGGGGCCTCGGGCCCGGAGGCCCCACCAGACTCGACGCCGCAGAGCCCCGGACACGCCAGCGGGGGAAGGGGGGGAGGGGGGCCCTGAAATAAGACGGATGTGTTCACCACTCCACCAGGACCACACCCGAGTGCAGGTAAAGCTCCAACAGTATGAGAGCTTCGACTTGAATTCTCATAGGTGTTGTCAGCTTAGAGAAATGGAGATTGCTAACTACTAGTGCCAAGCTTGCGGGAAAATCGGCGTACAATCGTACAATCTGTACTCCGTAGTGGCCTTTTTTTTTTAGAAACACGAATACAGTCTCCTGTGTCCATCGGAGGAGATCCAACTTACCCTCCTCCTGCGACCACCCTTCAGACGTCACCTTGCTGAACCGCACAAGCAAGACAATGACCTCCACAGGCAACAATAGGCCGCCCGCAGTAAGCCACTCTGAGTGACCATGACGTTGTAACGCAAAGCTAAACCGTAGCAGTGCGATCATTGCAATTCCAGAAAGGTATGTGCGCGCCATTGATGGGGGCCGTCTATGATCATGGATGGATGCTTACGCAGGGCTTAGACAAAATGCGACAGGAAAACCCCTTGCTCGGGCTGCACCGCCGCCGGGCTGGATTGCCGCATCTCCCGAAGAGCAGCCTCGGAGAGACGGCAACGCGTCCTCATCTCGTCCCGGTATGACGAGGCGATGGAAAACGTGGACCGCTCTCTGAGGCAGGTCTCGTCCGTCCTGCAGAAGCTCCTCGAGGCCAGTCAGGATTCGACCCGAGGCTCTGCAGTAACCGCACCGCCGACGGAGGGGGGAGGTTCCTCTCCCGCCAGCTTTCCGCCGCTGCAGACGCCCGTCAAGATTGAAGGGTACAGGGGCGATTCCTCCTTCAACGCCCATGTCCAGCGCCTCGCAGAGGCCTTGAAGGGTACCAAGGCGCTGACCCCGGCCCTGGGAGGAGGAGGAGGAGGGCCGGGCCCGGACTTTATACCCGCCGTCGCGCAAATCATGGACGAGGCTACTGGCGGGGGACCGGAGCTTGGGAAAGGCGATGGAGGACAAACGGCGCCTTCGGCCGTGCAGGGCCAATACTCGGACCTCGAGTGCAAGCCGCTGCCGCCAATGGACCGAGTGCTCAGGCTACTTCGGCTCGCGCGCAACGAGATGCAGCGGCTCTTCATTGACATTCCCGTCATCGACGTGCACGAGGTGACGGACCTGTGCCAGCAAGTGTACTTTGCCGTCCAGGACTACTCCATCTTTACGTGGGCCACGGTCAACGTTTGCCTATTCTACCTGTTCGTCGACCTGAAGCAGCACCACTACGGACAGATAGGAGTCACCACTGCAGATGTCCAGTCTTACCTTGTCACCCTCGCGGCCAACATCAACGCCGTGATTCCATCTCTCCGACTCTGCCAGGAACCCAGGCTCGAAGCTTGTCAAGCCTTTGACCTCATGGTAGCTCTTTCTTTCTTTTTTTTACTTTTCTTTTATTTTACTTCACACCTTCTACACCCTCTCGACATCCCCTTGTATATATATATAAAATGCGGACTCTGATACTTTGTAGGCAACGTTTTGCACCAAGAATGGCCGAAGCGGCGTCAGCTGGACCCTGGTTACTGCCGGTGCGCGAATGTGCATCGACCTCGGTCTGCACCGCCTGCCACACGATTCTAGAGATCCGGATCTCTTGAAGAAACGGTTAATATTTTGGCACACGTACATCATGGACAAGGGCATGGCCTTTACCCTGGGAAGAACGCCGTCCATCCCGCACTACGATGTCACGACGGAGCGCTTGACGGGATCGGATCTGTCGGTAGATGGTGCCCCCGCGTAGTGAGTTCTCTATCCCATATCTCTCCCCATTACCCCCAACTTCCCACCCCATCTGAGAAGTGGTTGACTAATTGATGTATGAGCACGTTCAAGTCTCCACGAAGCATTCTATGAAGCCGCCAACGTCATGGGAGAGATGCACGTTGAGTTGTTTTCTGCGTCTGCCCTGCGCTTACCGCAAAGGGTGCGTATAGAACGCGCTCAAGGGTTTGCCCAGAGGCTCAAGAAAGTCATGCAAGATGCGAAGGAGGTAAGAATCTGACAGGCACCATATATTGGTATCACTCGGGATCAGTAATAACGAAACTTGGATCATCAGGCCGACGCGAATCTTGACGCGGCGAATCCCATCTTCGACCTGGCCTGCGACCTCCTGGACATCATCATGTACTGCCTCATCACCGTCGCCTACCGCATCGTGCCCTGCGAGGACGCCAACGCCAGTCCGCTGCAGTGCCACTCTCACTGTGTGGAGGCGTCGAAGCAAGCGCTCGAGAAGATTGTCCATTGCTCCGGCACTTTGGGCCGGCTCAGTACTCGTGGCTGGGTCAGCTTCCTGAGCATGTAAGTAGCAAAACACACCAGCTCGCACGCATGTACCGCGGTCGGGGGCCCGCTAACTGACCACCCCGGCAAAGGCTTTTCGCCATGGTACCATTTGCCTGCTACATCGTTCTGGCGGGAAATACCATCTCTTCGGGATCAGCGCAGGACCTGGAGCTGCTGGCCGCCACGCTCGCGGCGATAGAGCCCTTTTCCGCATCTTCCGCTTCTGGTGGCAAAATTGTCGACGTCTGCAGAGCGTTTTACCAGATTGCCAGCTTCTTCGTGATGCAGTCCCATGCAAGCACCAGTGGACAAGATACCTCGATGTCTTCGCATGCTACGACGGCGTGTGCATGGCCATCTGCAGAAGGAGATTTGCCCCTGCAGCAGCAGCTCGGCCACCAGGAACATTTTCAGTACGGGCAGTCAATGGCGCCGCAGGATTGGAATAATCTCACCGACGGCCTGGACCTGGGTATCGATGCTGCTTCTCTGGCAAACTTTATTGAACCCTACCTGCCCTTTGATGGAAGACAGCCTTGATCCAAGATAAATCTGAAAGCCTTGAGATGAGGGACAGGGGGGATACTCCAGGTAGACATATTCGCAGCGATTCGAGAAATATGGTTTATTACTGATCAGTAACTTGTTGGTGACGCTGCTCTCGCAGCTCGGTCAATTGGAAGACGGGCACAATCCTCGACGACGATGTTGGATTGTTGGATGGAAGCCTGGCCAAGGCAGAAAGCGAGGGTGAGGCAGCATGATTATTTGGTAGGTTTGATAGCCCGGAATATCCACTATAGGCTACCAATTTAATGGTTTACGGCGACGAATTCGAGCACTGATCACTTAGCGTCGCTCGCCCGTGCGGTTTCACTGGCGAGATTTCAACAAACGGCGAGAATAGGTCAATATTGGAAGATGGATGTACATGTCGATATATATAAATATATATATGATGCGGTATACAGCTTACAATTACTTTTGAGAAGAATCGAATCAACTCATTCAACCACAGCCTACTCCGACAACAAGGAAACATCGAGTACCCTTTTTACGTTTTACACAAACCAACACCACTCACTCACTCATCATGGATCAGATCTACCTCAAGCACGCAGCGCTGTACGAAAAGCTGGTGCAAAAGTTCAACGACACCAAGCGACCCCCCTCCCAGAAAGAGGAGCAACGCCAAGAGCCGGGAGCAAGCAGCCGAGAGCTGGCCGCCGCGGGCAGCACCGTGGTCTGCGCGCGAATCCGGCCTCTCCTCGACGAGGACGCGGCCGCAGGCTTCCCGTGTGCCGTGTACCCGCGGCCGGCGCAGGCCAACGTGGTGGACATTCACGACCTGTACAACCACCCCCGAGGACGACCAGTACTCAAGGTAAGCAATGCACCCAACCTAAGTCGCCCGAAACCCCACGTTACGCGCAAGCTCCCGGTTGCCAACTGACACGGACACAGTCCTTCAGCTACTGCGTCGATGCGCTGTTCGAGCCGGAGGCCTCTACGGAGGACATTTACGACGAGCTCGTCGCGGACCTGGTGGCTTTCGCCCGGGACGGCGGGGTCGGCACGCTCTTCGCCTACGGGCAGACGGGTTCGGGCAAGACCTTCACCATCAGCCAGCTGGAGAAGCTCGTGGCCGCGGCGCTGATGGATTGGAGGGCCGCGGGGCCCGGGCGCAGGGTTTACCTGACCATGGTGGACCTCGCGGGCAGCTCGGCGTCGGACCTGCTGGGCGCGCGGGGGCCCGTCTCGGTGCGGGAGGACGCGGCGGGGGAGATGCGGCTGGCGGGAGCGGAGGAGCGCGAGGTGCGCTGCCGCGACGAGGCGGCGGAGCTGATTGAGCGGGCGGCGGGGTTCAGGCGCACGGCGCCGACGGAGAAGAATGGCGCTTCGTCGCGGTCTCACGGGATCGCGCGGATCCGCATCACCAACGGCGGTTCCGGCGACGAAGATGGTGGTGATGGTGGCGGTGGTGACGGGTCGGAGGGGTTGCTGTACCTCGTTGATCTGGCTGGGTCCGAAGGTGCGCGGGACGTGGCCACGCACGGGGCCGAACGCATGCGCGAGACGCGGGAGATTAACAGGAGTCTCTCTGTCCTCAAGGACTGCATCCGGTCCAAGGCCGAGCTGGACAAGACCGAGCTGGACAAGGCCGCCTTACCGCCGGGCTCCGCGCGCGGGTCGTCGTCTGCTCCGAGAGTGCCGTTTCGGGAGAGCACGCTGACCAAGGCGCTCAAGCACGTGTTTGATCCGGCGCCGGCGGGGAGGAGGAGGGGGAGGCCGTGCCGGACGGTGGTGGTGGCGTGCGTGAATCCGTGCCTGGGGGACGCGGGGCCGAGCAAGAATACGCTGCGGTACGCGGAGATGCTGCGGGGTGGGCCGGACGAGGCGGCGGGGAGGGGCAAGTCTAGGTTTATGGATTTCTAGGGGGGAACACAGGGGCTATGCACTCGTCGTGTTAATTTTCTACTTCATGGTTGGCGAGGCTTGCTCTCATCGTCGACGACTAGTTGGGAAATGATATGGTGTACATAGGGTATGGGAGAGTATAGCGAAATTGGGGAATGCGGAGGGGAGGGGAAACGTCGGTAACATGCCGAGGAGCGCCCTTGCGACGACATGGGGGGGAGGGGAGTACGTCGACGATGTTTCGGTGCGAGTTTGTGTGCAAGACTGATAACCCCGACCAAGCAAGGTGGCCATGTACTGAGTAATCGGTATTAATCCGTTCGAATTACTCCGTATTAATATTGTTTTGCCAACGGGGCTTGGTCGACCTGTCACTCCCAGGCCTTCCATCCTCACTTTCATCCTCTTGCTTTTATCCTCTCACTTCCGCCCTCTGGCCCAAAACCTCGACACGACAGGGACAAAAAAAAATGGCCTTCGGAAAACTCATGTCAAACTACGTCTCGGCGTCGGTGGCCCTGTCCTTCGCCGGCTTCCTCAACGGCTACGACACGGGCTCCATCGGCGGCATCGCGCACATGGACCAGTTCGCGGCCTCGCTGGGGCCCCTCTCGGCCTCGACGCTGGGCATGACCGTATCAATCATCATGCTCACGGGCGCCCTGCCGGCCCTCTTCGCGGGCAGGCTGGCGGACAAGCGCGGCCGTCTGGGCGTGGTCATGCCGGGGGCGCTGCTCTTCGCCCTCGGCAGCCTGCTGCAGGCCACGTCGTCCACCCTGGCCCAGTTCGTGACCGGCAGGGCGGTCAGCGGCGTCGGCCAGGGCGCCTTCCTGGGCAACGTGTCCGTGTACATAGCCGAGGTGGCGCCCGCGCGGCGGCGGGGCCGTCTCGCCGCGCTGCCGCAGTTCATGGCCGCCCTGGGCGTCTGCGTGGGGTACTTCTGCTGCTTCGGGACCGCGGGGGTGGGAGGTAGCCTCGCGTGGCGTCTGCCGTACGTGGTGCCCGTCGCCGTGTCGCTGGGTCTGGCCCTCGTGTGCGGGTACTTGCCCGAGTCGCCGCGGTGGCTGGTGACGCAGCCCGGCAGGGCCGAGGACGCGCGCGCCGCGCTTGAGTTGCTCGACTTTGATATGCGGGAGGCTGAGAGGGACATTTTGTCCGCGCCGCCGCCGTCACGCGGGGAGGAGGGGGGGACTGCGGGTTTGTCGCATCGGCAGAGTTTGGCGCTGCTGTTCCGCCGCGGGTACAGGTCCAGGACGTTTCTGGCCCTTTTTGTGCTTACTATGGTGCAGCTATCCGGCATTGATGCCATCACATACGTAAGTCAGACCCTCCCTCCTCTCTTTTCTCACCCCACCCTGTTGTCAGGGTCTTTTTCCTTTTTTGCGCTTCTCCTTTTTGATCTTTCCTTGGCTCATCGTTTAAAACTAGTATGCCCCGTCGCTCTTCTCCCAAGCCGGCGTCTCCTCGAGCACGTCCTCGCTCGTGGCCTCGGGCGTAGCCTCCATCACCATGCTAGCCGTCTCCATCCCCGCCTTCCTCCTCGCGGACAAATGGGGCCGCCGGTCCTCGACCATCTCGGGCGGCCTCGCCCTCGCGGCGCTCATGTTCCTCGTCGGCGGGCTCTACGCGGCGGGCGCCGTGCGGCCCGACAGCGGCGCCGCCCGGTGGGTCGTGATCGTGTGCGTCTTCCTCTTCGGCATGGTCTTCTGCGCGACCTGGGGCATCGTGGGCAAGATTTACGCCAGCGAGATTCAGCCCGGGGACACGCGCGCTGCTGGCAACGCCCTGGGCATGTCCTTTAGTTTTGTACGTGCTCCTCTACCTCCCTCTCTCTCCGCCTTTCCACCTCCCCCTTGCCCCATCTTCATTTCAAAGTAAACCCCTCCCTGACTCCTTTCTAGCTGTCCAACTTCTTCGTGGCCCTCGTCACCCCCGTCCTCCTCGCCGCCTCGGCCTTTGGCGCCTACTTCCTCTTCGGCGCCCTCGCCCTCGTCACCGTCGCCGTGCTCACCGTCAGCATGCCCGAGACCCGCGGCCGCTCCCTCGAGGACATACAGTCCGACTTCCGCCGCCCCGCGACGAACGCCTTGTCCGGGCTGCTGCGGCTCCCCGGGGTCCGACGGCGCAACGCCTCTTCTACGAATGATGCGTCTACGCAAGGCACTGAGCTTGAGCCCGTCGAGGGACAGGCGCTCGCGAGCTCAGTGTCGGTGGAAGTTGCCGCCCGGGGCCTACGAGTCGGAGCAGCTTAGGGATAGACGAGAAGAAAGAAGACTACGAACAGGCAAGAAGAAAAGTCAAGATGATTAAGAATTGTCAAGATAATATACCTAGAATAAAAGAAGACGAGGAACAATGAAGAGAAAGATGTGGAAAAAAAGAAAAGAGAGAAATAGACAAAGGAAATAATCAGAGTGAAAGATGACTGGTTTTTATTCCTTGCCGGGGTTGTAGGACGTGTTTGGGCCGCAGTAGCCAGTCTCGCCGCTCGAGTGGTGGCACTTGAGCAGGCCGTTGAAGTTGTGGACAAAGTCGTCTGCACACAGTCAGCATATATCCAAAAAAAAAAAAGAAACCCGTTATAAAAGAAGTAAAGGACGGGGGGAGGGGGTGGTAAAACGTACTGAGATCCAACTCGGAGTTATAAGTGAGGCCGGACTTGGCCCGGTCGACGTAGCACCGGCAGCTGAGGGTGCTGTCGCCCTTGAGGCTGCACCAGAAGCAGGATGATGAGAAGCCGCCCCTATATTTCCACAAATGTTAGCAATCATCAACGCACAAAAAGGGGTTAAAAAAAGGGGGATATGGGGGAAACATGTAACAAGAAAAGGAAGAAGGAAAGAAACTTACTGGTCCCAAGGGGTCAGGATGCCCCCGTTGTTGCCGACGCACTCCCCTAGCGAGATGCTGGAGCACCCCTCCCGGCCGCTGAGGTCCCTGCACCTGGCCCCGATCATGGGCGACTTGATGTAGGGCTTGAAGGTGTCGGGCCCCTCGGGGCGGTTCATGTCCTCGTTGGACAGGTAGAACGTCGTGGCGCGGCAGCCGTTGAGGAAGCCTCCCCACATGCGCGCCTCGGTATCCGTCCCGGCCTCGGTCACGTTGGCGGGGTCGAGGTCGAGGTTGATGTCGATGTCGGTCCCGGTTCCGGGGACGATGGTGCCTGTGGTGTCGACGGCGACGGCCGAGACGAGGCGGAGGATGGATATGATGGTCAGAGTGAGATTGATCATGTTGACGGATGGTGACGTTTTAGCCAAACGCTGTAAATGTCTGGTTGTTTTTTTTTTTGATTACTCCTTCTTTTTCTCTCTTAAAAAAAGGTGCCACTCCGGCCTGTATTTATACTATTAAAAACAAGGAGTTCTACGATGAGTGTTGCTTCCATGGTAACAAATGCCTGTGTTCCACTCCATCTTGGTATTGTCGTCGAAACCACAGCCCCTGAACAACGAACGGTGCTCCATTGAAAAGAGGAAAAGAAGAAGGAAAAGAAAACGTTGCATCCTGCATAGAGGTCCAAACACAGAAAGGAAGAAGAGCGAGGTCCGTCTCTTAGATATTGTTGTGTCGGGAGGACGATATGTACTATTTACAGAACAGCGTCCTTGCGTGACCGCGCGCGTGTTTGTTCTTTGTTCAAGGGGGCCGGTCCCAGCTGCGTGGGAGGAAGCACGGCTCACTGTTTGAAACGAGAACTCGAGTCCACCGCAGTTGAGGCCCGAGCACCTCGAGAGGACCGAGGATTACATAGTAGCAACTGACATCTTTTTGTTGGTCCCGAAAGCCATCTCCGCAAAACTCGCACTCGCCAAACTTTTTAATATTCGAAGGGGGGAGGGGGGGAAGATGATATAGTTAGATATAGTTAGCTTAAGACCGTAGGCGAGCTCTCGCTTATTAGGCGGGATGGCGTTGGCCGGCGAGTTTTAAACTTTTCATCATCTGTAGGTTAGCCCAGTAGCAGCTTCTTAAGGGACGCACGTTGGGAGAAGCACGTTGGGAGAAAGGCAACAGGCCAACAGGGCTGGGAGGCTTTTTAAAACAGAATTTTATCTATTTAATGTGGGAATGTTGGCTCTCGGATGGTGGTGGTGGTCTATCTCGGACTCGGTGAATTCCAGTCGGGGTAATCTGGAAATTGAAAAAAAAAAGAACGACAGAAAGATAAATGACCATCACATGCTGCATCTTGGACGCAGTCATGCAGAATGCAGAGTACGGAGTAGAGATCCATGGTTATCCCCTGCATCTACTCCGTATTACAGATCAGTTATCTTGGCATCTGCCTTTTGAGCCTCAAGCACATGCCACCCCGGCAAGCTCGCACAACATGCACCAAAACATGGACGAAAGGCGATGCTATCGTAATCTGCGGGTGGGAAGCGGACAGATGGAATTTGCCGGTCAATCGGTTTTCAGCGGGCTGGAACGCGGGATTTCTAATAATATGCGCCTCGTAGCAAAAGCAGTCACGGACTGGCAGCCAGTCATCGTAGTTGTTGGGGAGGGGGCAGAGGCATTCGGACTACGGAACATGAAGGAGGACGGAACATTTGCTGATAAGCAGCAACCATTGTTGTTAGTACGGAAGGCTACTGGAGGGGGGGGGGGGGGGAGAGGGACACGAAAAAAAAAGACCAACCTCTTCTTGGTGCAAATTCCCATGCAAAACAGTCGGCTTCTTCTGTCCACCACTAGATACGCCGTAGCCTTTCCGTAATTACGGCGCGGAACAAGTGAGAAAAGGTCGGTAGAATCGGCGCTCAACCTGCCGTGCATGGACCGTGCACGACACACTCGATCCGTGCTTGTCCTTTTACCGATCCACTCAAGGTTTCTTTTGCGCTAGGAGATAAAGAAAAGAAAAGAAAAACGAGAGGGAAAGCTAAAGAAAAGTTCTAGATTGATAGATTGAGTAGCGAGGCGTCAGGAAGCGAGCTCGAGCGTTGGTCATTGAAAACAACTCGCTTCCGTGCTTCTGATTTCCGGGAGCTGTTATGGAACTGCAAAGAAGACTCCTGTAAAAGGTGCACCACCACCCAACAGTTCTAGGTCCATCCAGCACACGCTGCAAAAGCACCGATAGGCAATTCGTACCGAGTGATGTGGAATTAATGATCATGGCGCACTCTCAGTTTTCCCGTCTCCACCGAGGACCACCCATGCCCGTCAATCATGCGAATAGGCGGCGTCATAGACTTTGACGCTACCCGCGGGTCGCGGCTATGACACCATTTCCAAATTTCATCATCACTACGGATTGCCTTGCCTTACCTTGCCTTACCTCGCCTTACCTTGGGTTTCGTGGAGACTACTCGTAGGCAACTCGCAGGGGAGAAATGTGCGAAAAGCCATTTCCATATGGTATGGCCGGCCAAAACGTCCGACTAGCTCGGGCCATTACACTTGTCCGAACTTCCACTCGTGAATTGATAAACTAATAAGCATAACCACATCCGTCAATAGTCGACGAGATTAAAACAAGGATTTGAAAAAAAACAAAACAAAAAGGGACAAGACGAAAAAAACACACACATGTTCCATTATGATGAAGCGTTATTCTTGTAAAATATCCCTTTATTAATCACACCTGCCCAATATCACCGTCTTCGTCTCCCAGCTCGTTCCTTCTCGGGTTGAGGACGGAGCACACCTTCCTTCCATTCTCTCTTTCCACGTGAAGTCTGACGTATTCAGCGCACAAAACTGGAAAGAAGGGGGAAAAAAAAGAAGAAGGAAAAAAGAAGAAGAGGAAGAAGGAGAAGGGGAAAAGAAGATGGATTCACAGGCTCCTACGCCCAAGGACACAGACGTCCCCGGGGGCTTCCCCGAGACGCCCAGCTTGGCTTCCAACCAGCAAACTCCCTCTCAAGGTTTGGCCGTTGATGGTGGTGCTCCCACGCCAACCCAGCAGCAGCAGCTACACCCGTCCGCCACTTACTTTGCGCCCGTCACGTCTGACCCCCATAATCGCATCACCAAGGACAAGGAGGTCTCTCAGGACAAACCCGAGGTGAAATTCCCCCATGCTATCAGTGCTTTTATGATCCAATCTCACATATCAAAGACGCAGCACGAAAATGAAGCCACGTCCTCGGCCAGCACCATCCAGTCGCCCGCCCACGACAACAGACACAACGCCGGCGTCGTGAAGCAGCCATCCGACTTGTCTACCTCGGATTCCGATGTCAGGGAAAAGGATACCGAAACTCGGCTAGAGAGAAGGGCGACCAACGAAGACGATGTGTTCCGCATCCTTTCACGACGCCGCACCTCCAACACTGATGGCTCCAAGCATGATACCCCCGAGGAATCGCACGAGATTGAGCGTCTCATGTCGCGCATGTTTGGCCATGCCCGGCAAGAGCAGAGCGAGGAGGAGCAGACTCGGCACAGCGGTGTCATCTTCCGTGATCTTACCGTCACTGGCGTCGGCTTAGGTGCCAGTCTCCAGCCTACCGTCGGCGACATCTTCTTGGGCCTCCCGCGGACGATTTCCAAGCTCTTCACCGGAGGCCCCAAGGCTGCATCTGGCAAACCCCCGGTGAGAGAACTTATTAGTCACTTTGATGGCTGCGTTCGTCCCGGTGAGCTGCTGCTCGTCCTCGGTCGCCCCGGGGCCGGCTGCACAACCTTTCTCAAGGCCTTTTCCAATCAGCGAGACGGCTTCGAGGGTGTCCACGGCAAGGTGACGTACGGCGGTGTTGATGCTGGTGAAATCGCCAAGCACTACCGCGGCGAGGTCATCTACAACCCCGAAGACGACTTGCACTACGCGACGCTCACCGTGAAACGCACTCTGGAATTTGCCCTCAAGACGCGCACCCCTGGCAAGGAGTCCCGTCTCCAGGGCGAGAGCCGCGAGGACTACATGCGCGAGTTCCTCCGTGTCGTCACCAAGCTTTTCTGGATCGAGCACACTCTCGGCACCAAGGTGGGAAACGAGTTCATCCGTGGTGTTTCTGGTGGCGAGCGCAAGCGTGTCAGTATTGCCGAGGCCATGATTACCCGCGCCAGCATCCAGGCTTGGGACAACAGCAGTCGTGGGCTCGACGCGAGCACCGCTCTCGAATACGTTCGTTCCATCCGCGCCATGACCAACATGGCTGATGCCTCTACCGCTGTCTCTCTCTACCAGGCCGGTGAGAATCTCTACGACCTTGCCGACAAGGTATTGCTCATCGACGAGGGTCAGTGCCTGTACTTTGGCCCCGCCGAAGACGCCAAGCAGTACTTCCTCGATCTCGGCTTCGACTGCCCCGAGCGTTGGACCACTGCCGATTTCCTCACGTCCGTCACCGACGACCACGAACGCAGCATTCGTCCCGGCTGGGAGGATCGTATCCCCCGCACGGCTCAGCAGTTCAGCGAGGCCTATCGTCGCAGCGAAGCCTACCAGCGTAATCTTGCCGATGTCGAGGCTTTTGAGCAGCAAGTCCAGACCCAGATCGCCGAACGCGAGGCCAGAATGTCCAAGAAGACGGAAGAGAAGAACTACACCATACCCTTCCACAAGCAGGTTTTGGCCTGCACCACCCGTCAGTTCTTCGTCATGACTGGTGACCGAGCTTCTCTCTTCGGTAAATGGGGTGGCCTCGTCTTTCAAGGTCTTATTGTCGGCAGTCTATTCTACAACCTGCCCAACACCGCTTCCGGTACCTTTCCCAAGGGCGGTACCCTGTTCTTCCTCCTGCTCTTCAACGCCCTGTTAGCCCTGGCCGAGATGACATCCGCTTTTGAGTCCAAGCCTATCCTACTCAAGCACAAGTCGTTTTCGTTTTACCGCCCCTCTGCCTTTGCCATTGCCCAGACGGTGGTGGATATACCGCTCGTCTTCATCCAAGTCTTCATCTTCACCGTCATCATCTACTTCATGTCCAACCTCGGCCGTACGGCATCTCAATTCTTCATCACTATCCTCATCTTATGGACCGTCACCATGACCACCTACGCCTTTTTCCGTGTCGTCTCGGCGTGGAACAAGACGTTGGATCAGGCCACGCGATTGACAGGTGTTGCTATTCAGATTCTGATCGTGTATACTGGCTACCTGATTCCGGTGAGGAAGATGCACCCATGGTTCTCGTGGTTGCGATGGATCAACTGGATGCAATACAGCTTCGAGGCCCTTCTGTCCAACGAGTTTGCCGGTTCCGAGATTGGCTGTGAGCCGCCGTTCCTGGTGCCCCAAGGCCCCGGCGCTGAACCCCAGTATCAATCCTGCGCTTTGGCCGGTAGCGAGCCGGGCCGGACCACTGTCGACGGTGCCGCTTACATCAAGACGTCCTACACCTACACCCGTGCCCACCTGTGGCGCAACTTTGGCTTCCTCTGGGCCTTTTTCATCTGCTTTGTTATTCTAACCTGCGTGGGTATGGAGGTCATGAAGCCCAACGCTGGCGGTGGTGCCATCACCATCTTTAAGCGTGGCCAGGTGCCCAAGAAGGTTGAGAAGGCCATCGAGACTGGAGGCAGGGAAAAGAAGGACGAGGAGTCTGGTCCTACCACCCACGTCACCCCCGACATGGCCGGCACATCCGAAAAGCATTCGAGCGATATGAACCAGGTGGCCAAGAACGAGACTGTCTTTACCTTTAAAAACGTCAATTACACGATTCCGTACGAAAAGGGAGAGCGCCAGCTGCTCAGAGATGTTCAAGGCTACGTCCGTCCCGGTAAGCTTACTGCCCTCATGGGAGCGTCGGGCGCCGGCAAAACCACCCTTCTCAACGCCCTCGCTCAGCGCCTCAGCTTTGGTACCATTACCGGTGACTTCCTCGTCGACGGTCGTCCGTTGCCCAAGAGTTTCCAGAGGAGCACAGGTTTTGCGGAGCAGATGGATGTTCATGAGCCTACCTCGACCATTCGCGAGGCCCTACAGTTTTCTGCCCTTTTACGCCAGCCCCGAGAAGTACCCCGCGAGGAGAAGTTGGCGTACTGCGAGACGATTATCGATTTGCTTGAGATGCGCGATATTGCCGGTGCCACTATTGGCAAGGTGGGCGAGGGTCTCAACGTTGAACAGCGCAAGAGACTGACCATTGGCGTCGAGCTGGCCTCTAAGCCTGAGCTGCTCTTCTTCCTCGATGAACCTACGTCCGGCCTCGACTCTGGTGCTGCTTTTAACATTGTCCGTTTCCTCCGCAAGCTCGCCGACGCCGGCCAGGCTGTCCTGTGCACGATCCA
This sequence comes from Trichothecium roseum, assembly GCA_026184415.1. NCBI lineage: Eukaryota > Fungi > Ascomycota > Sordariomycetes > Hypocreales > Trichothecium > Trichothecium roseum. Next base: position 4,233,938 of record CM047942.1, on the reverse strand, counting down.
TCAGCCTTCGGCGGTGCTGTTTGAGCACTTTGACGAATTGCTCCTTCTCAAGTCTGGCGGTCGAGTTGTTTACCATGGGCCCCTCGGTAACGACAGCGAGCAGCTGATCAGCTACTTTGAACGCAATGGTGCCCACAAGTGTCCGCCCAACGCCAACCCGGCCGAATATATGCTTGATGCCATTGGCGCCGGTAACCCCGACTACAAGGGCCAAGATTGGGGAGACGTGTGGGCTTCTTCAGCCGAGCATGAGAAGCAGTCGCACGAGATCGAGAACATGGTTGAGGAGCGTCGCAACGTCGAGCTATCACAGAACCTCAAAGATGACCGCGAGTACGCCGCCCCAATGGGGCAGCAGGTCAGCATCGTGGTCAAGCGAGCCTTTGTCGCCTTCTGGCGCACGCCGAGCTACATTATCGGCAAATTCATGCTGCACATCATGACGGGTCTCTTCAACTGCTTCACCTTCTGGAAACTCGGGTACTCGACTATTGACTACCAGAGCCGGCTTTTCTCCATCTTCATGACGCTCACCATCTCGCCGCCGCTCATCCAGCAGCTGCAGCCCGTCTTCCTCAATTCGCGCGATATCTTCCAGTCGCGCGAGAACAACGCCAAGATCTACAGTTGGTTCGCATGGGCCACGTCGGCCATTGTGGTCGAGATCCCCTATGCCATCGTCGCGGGAGGCATCTACTTTTGCTGCTGGTGGTGGGCGCCCTTTGGAAGCCACGTTTCGAGCTTCACATCGGGCTTTGCCTTCCTTCTCGTCCTCCTCTTTGAGCTGTACTATGTCAGCTTCGGCCAGGCCATTGCCGCGTTTGCGCCTAATCAGCTGCTAGCGTCGCTACTGGTGCCCATCTTCTTCCTCTTCGTCGTCTCCTTCTGCGGAGTCGTGGTGCCGCCGGCCCAGCTGCCCACGTTTTGGCGCAGCTGGATGTACTGGCTTTCGCCCTTCCACTACCTGCTCGAGGGATTCCTGGGCGCCGCCATCCACGACCACCCCGTCGAGTGCGGGGAGAGAGAGTTTGCACGCTTCAGCCCGCCGCCCAACTCCACCTGCCAAGAGTACGTGCAGCCGTTCATCCAGCAGGCGGGAGGCTACGTGCGCGACGGGGCGGACGGCGTGTGCGAGTTTTGCCAGTACGCCACGGGCGACGAGTTTGGGGCGGGCTTCAGCGTCTACTACAGCCACATCTGGCGCGACTTTGGCATCTTTTGCGGCTTCATCGTCTTCAACTACGCCGTGGTGTACCTGGCGTCGTGGCTGCGCTTCAGGGGGAAGAACCCCCTCAAGAGCATCAAGGCCAAGCGGGCGGCTAAGCAATAATTGTACAATAACTGTACGATTTTGATGTTTTATAGAAAAAAAAATTGTATATGCGCCTACGGGATTGCGTACGCTGTAGCTACTTAGTTGGATAATTCATTTTTATTTTATTTTATATTTTTTTCTGTTTTCACTTTTTAACCAATGTGTTGTTGTAATCCAGTACGGACTGCTCCGTAAACCGCGTTGTTCTCGTCGTTGTGAATGGAGTGAGTGGTCGAGGTTGCGTCGCGGCCAAGCTGTATAGGCATGGCTATACATGACAGGCAAAACCAGGGCAGAGAACGAGAACCATTTGCCGGAAATCTCGGTTGCCGGACGGTAAAGGGGGGTTTAGGGGGAAAGGGTGGGAAAGGGCATAACGATTTTGGGGGGGGGGGGGGGGGGGGGGGATGCCAAAAGAATCGTGGGCTCATCTCCACGGATTGCCGTTTCAGTATTCTTGCGCCCACCGGCGTTTGGGCGGGGAGGGAGAAGGAGAAGGCAGATGCATGTCCCCAGGTCATGCACGGCGGCAAATGCCTTTTTTTTTCTCTCTTTCGGATAAATTGTGCCGGGGGTTTTTTTTTTGGTTGGTTTTTTTTTTTGCCCCTGGCAGCTGATACGAAACCATGCACAGGCAGATTTTATGCCAAGATCTAGCTTAAGTGGAGGAAATCTACGGGATATCAGGGAAAGATATGTCCTAATCTAGAAGGGGGGAGGAGAGGGGGGGGGGGAGCTTCTTGGAAGTCATATTACGTTTGTGATTATCTCTATGAGTACGACGACCTTGTGTATATATATATATAAGTTGCGTAATGATAATAGTCGTACTGGACTGTTAGAACGCCAAGCAGAAATGTTGCTGTACGGAGTTGGTGTGATGAATGTGGCCATGGTCAACTTGCCGTGGCACTGACCTGTGATCCGATCTTGACGCGCACTTTGGAAAGTTGGTTCCTACTACCATAAACGATGAATCGCATCCCATTCGAATCCCGGCATCCTCCAGTGCAGCACTTCCACCATGAAAATCAACGGCTTTCCCATTCGAAATCTGTTTTCCGCTGCCCGAAACTTGTTCCAACAATCTTGTAAGCCTGTAGGACCATACTTTCGGCACCGAGCAACGCATTAATGTCGCTCTTTTTTTTCTTCTTCTTTTTTTCGCAAACGTCCTGGCAATAGGGTATCCGAGTCTACCGAGTACAACAAGTCTCGAATTCCGGATCGACGAGTTCCCGCCCACGTTGCAAGGAATACGGGGGGCACGGGGGCACGGAGCTGTCAGGGGAGAGGGTCAGGGTTCTCAAGTGCCGCATGCTATGCTCTTATAATACCCCGTACTCCGTATGGTTCTCCGTACTCCGTACGCGTGGAGGAGACTTTCGTCTCATCTCATGTCGCGGCGAGTTTCAGAATAACCATAACCGTCAACCTTGAATACAACACTCTGTACTTGCTACGCAAGGGCTTTCTTCGCCTTCGTCCCACGCCAAAGCTGATGGTAGGTGGCCCGTAATACGTCAAAGGTCCCGATGGTGCCTTTTTAGCTCGTGGGGTATTGCGGAATAATACTGCAGCTACAGCCTCGGGACCTGAGGCTCAAAGGCCAGTTATGCGGCCCCCCCAACCCATCTAATCCATCGATACGCCGTATCTGCCCCGAACTTGCACCGTCCTAATGGAAACCAGCAATTATCATCTCAAACCCATGTTGTTATTGTTCAAATTTTACCTTGTTGCGTATTTCTTGCGTGCTCTTCTTGTGTACCTCGACGGCAAAAGCCTCAGCGTTTGAACCCCTTGGGCGGGCATAGGTATTGTCCCCCCTGACACGGGGACCACCGGGGTTCTCACACCTGAGCTTACCGGCTCCTGTCTCGTGTGATAAACATCCACACCACACGAGCGATACCATCGTCGCTCTGCAGAGAAACATTCGCACCACGAGACCAGCTTTCTCGTGAAAGGTATTCCGTACAGAGTAGAGCAGGCGAATTACCTGCATCAACCAACACGTAGCTGGGCTGATTTCCTTTTCTTTGACACCGGGGTTCGTCTCAGCGAGTAAATCCTCTTCCCCCGTCTTTGCTCCTGATTGCTTCAGCCCGACTACCCATGGCTTCATGTATTATGTACGTACCTGTTTTCAGGTGCGCGGACCAAACAAGTTGACAGATGAGAGGCAGGCGGGGGGGGAAAAAACACAGAATGTCCAGCTATATCTCCTGTGATGGCCGTTTCTCGTCTCCCTTGATGCCCTTTCTTCTCTCTTTCTCAGCAGGTGGTTCCAGGTCGAGCAATCCAGAGAAACCCGTTCATTTTCTTGTCTTTTCTCTTTCCTTAATACTGTTTTTCGTTCGTTTCTTTTCTTGACGATCTGGCATCGTCCCCTTTGTTTCTTCTCCAAGCCCTTTTTTCATCCAGACCTCTTGTTCTCCTTTTGCATCAATTAATATTCTGTGCACGCCAAATCTCCGTCACTATCGCTGGCCCACCGAACTCTTGGGAACCGGAACCATCACGAATAGAAGAAGAAGAGGCACAAGGAGACGACAGACAAGATGCATCTCCAAACAATCATCCTCCTGGCGTCCCTGGACAACCTCGCCTCAGCCATCCCCTGGCCCCGCCTCACCCGCCGAACACCACCCGTCGAGGAGGTTCCAGCAGAGCACCATGAAGAAATCGTCGTTGCAGAGCCGCACACGGTCCACGTCACCGAGACAGTGCATGTCACCATACCTCCCGAGACGATCCATGTGACCCTGACCGAAGTGGAGGTTCAGCACCAGGTCGTCACCTCGGTCGTAGAGAAGCCTGTGCATGTCACCGAAACAGAGATACAGCACCAGGTCGTCACTTCCGTGGTGCATGAGGAGGTTGAAGTCGAGAAGCCCGTTACTGTCGTGCAAACTTCGGTGCACGAAGTCGAGGTGGAAAAGCCCGTAACAGTGCATGTCACGGCTCCTCCCCAGGTCGAGACGGTACACGTCACGGTGCCGCCAGAGACGGTGCATGTCACGCAGACTGAGGTGCAGCACCAAGTCGTTACGTCTGTGGTGGAGAAGCCGATTCACATCACCGAGACCTCGGTACAGCACCAGGTTGTCACCTCTGTCGTCGAGAAGCCCGTCGAAGTTGAGGTTGAGAAGCCCGTGACCGTGGTGCAAACATCCGTCGTCCAGCATGAGGTTGAGGTCGAGAAACCCGTGACGGTGCACGTCACGGCGCCTCCCCAGGTCGAGACTGTGCAGGTCACCCAGACTGAGGTGCAACACCAGGTCGTCACGTCGGTCGTCGAGAAGCCGGTGCAGGTGCACGTAACTGAAACAGAGATTCAGCACCAGGTTGTCACCTCTGTGGTCGAGAAGCCGGTGCAGGTCCATGTTACCCAAACAGAGGTGCAGCACCAGGTCGTCACGTCCGTCGTGGAGAAGCCCGTCGTGGAGCACGTCACCCTCGTGCAAACCGTCACGGCGCCTCCCGCGCACCAACAGGTTCACCAGGAAATTATCACCGAGACGGTGCACGTAACCGTCGAGCCTGAATCGTGCGCACAGGCTCAGCTCCCCCACGCCACGCCCCCGGTCGTCCACGAGCCGGTCGTCGTTCACCCAGTGGCACCCCCGGAGCACACCCCTATCAAGGTCATTGTCGGCGGCGACGAGGAGACCGGACACGACGAGGTAGCTCCCGAGCACCCTCCTCCAGTGCACGAGCCTCCCGAGCACGGCGCGCCGTTTAGCAACCTTACCTCGTTTTCCAACTCTACACAGCACTAGGTCGGAAGTTGGTAGCGTAGTAAGGCTGATACGATGATAATATGGCGTCGTTGTTGTTGTTGTTGTTGTTGTCAAGGCGCAGACGGTTGGGTATAGATACAACTGGGAGGACCCACGGAGGGGAGGAAGGGTAGGAAAGAGGCCTTTTTATTTATATTTTCCTATATTGAGCAAAAATTGGTCATGATTTGCATTTTTGAAAAGTCCGTTGCCAGAGTACATTGTAATAAAGTAAAAGTTTGCAAACTTGTTTGAGTTGGTATACATTTCTCTCGAAGTTATCTTCTTCGCCTACGAGGGCTGCCGTGATAGTTCACATTGTGCCCAAGACCCTTTTGATCGGTTGCGAGGGCTGTTGTGATGACGGCTGTTGGTGTGTACATTCTGCTCGAGGAAGCCTTGGTTGGCTGAGAAGGGTATTTGAATATTTCGAGTCCTATTGGAGGCGTCCATCGTCAGTCACGAGGGCTTCCTAACGGACGAGTGTGTGTTCTGCCTGAGGCTGCTTTAACCGGCCACGAGGGGCGTTAAGAGGGCAACCACGAGGGCTACTGCGGCTCCTGCCTCTTCCTGCCTCTATCTACTTCCTCGAGGCAAGAGCCACAGCTAACGAGGCAAGAGGCTCGCTTACGAAGTCACTTGTACCAAAAGCACACAAGCCAACTGCTCCTCGCATTCGCTATTAATTATAGGCAATCGATTACTCCTTGTCGTTGTTTCACGTGATGACCAAATGTCCCATAGGCAAGATGCTTACTTCCATGCACGATTTAAAGACGGGAAACCCAAGGCAGCCACAGTGAATCAGGTATGGGTTTTAATTCTTTTCTCCCCCTCTTCTCCTTTTTGCATTTTTTCTTCGCTATATAGCGTATCACACAGAGCTTTCCATAAGCCTTTATCATGGATACCCAACGCTAACCCTGGGTGTGTCAGTCCAAATGATATCAGATCCTAAAACGTGCCAGCTTCGCATAAGTACCCCTAAAACGAACTCTGCGCGTAGAAAAAAATCTACCCTAGGTTTTATGAAGCACTACGTGACACGAAGCAGCTTATTATGAGATCAGGAAGTGTGATTTTCATTTGATGACACTTTAAACACAACATTCACTTTGGACCTTTCGCGATGACTTGAATAACTTGGTAGGTGAGATGAAACCTACTAACATTCAACATCTTACTGACGATTCAGGAACAGAAGGCAAGTGTCTGGTATAAGCGATGTAACAAATTGTTCTAGTCTTTGGCGCTAAAACGGCTCTCGACATCAAATGAGCTGGTATAAGACCTGCAACTAACGCAAATATACACGGTAATTCGTTTTAGGTGTTTGGATCTTACACTCCCTGAGTATAACCTCCCACGTTCTAGATCCCCCGCGGTGCAGACTTGAAAATCCGCCTATGTTGCTTCGCCGTATCGCTGCTGTGCCCCTGGGGCGATCTCGGACATCCGAGTTGACATAAGCTCACCCAGGCCAGGCTGACCTGATGGCCAGAGCTCACGGAAGCGGCGGGCACGCAGTGCTGTAGACACGATAACTTGCCTGACTTCTTGCTTTTCTTACCATCTTTTCCAATACTCAAGGTCTTAGGTACTGAATCAAGTGATACTAGTGAAGGAGTCGTCTGCATCCTGCGCATGGCAAGTCCGAAGACAACGACTTGCTTGGAGAAGAAAACGACACGAGCCTACGGGCAAATCCTCCCGCAATTAATGCGACTGTAGGCACAGACCTAGGTCTCAATCTGGCCGATACGCTCTAGATAACTTCGGACACCTAATAACTCCTCGTGTTGTAGTTGCTCACATCATCGGGATGTAGCATAACACGCCGTCTGGGTGTAATATCCTTGTCGGATCCTTGAATGAAGGATCCAATGTGCGAGAAGTATAGTCGGGCCCAATCCATGCGTTTTCGCTCCTCGGGGCCAACGGGTGCGCCGACTATGAGAGACTCTCCTACACTGACATATATATATATATCTATAAAGCCCCGGCTGCTGCAACTATCCAGGCTACCCAGAAGTAAAAACTAATACAATTTTATCGATTCAACTGCCATCATATCATCACAATGAAGTCTATTTCTTCCCTCGTCTCTCTGGGCCTCTTCGGCGCCGTGGCCGCACGTTGCATCGCTCGCGATACGCTGCCTGGATGCGGCGAGGTCAACGTTTTCTACACGTAAAAGGAAAACGGTTTACCCATACTTTAACATTACTAATCACAAGTAGTGGCCTCCCCGGATTCCACAAATACGTTCGCGAGCAAGGCTTCAACACTACGTTGGTTGACAAGGCTATCCGCGCTTCTGCGGATGCAATGGTCCAAGCCGGCTACAATGTCAAGAGTTGGTGTCTTGAACCTGACCTATAATAACGAATACTAATCTCTGCTTAGTCGTTCTTGCCGGTCCGGAGCAGGACCAGGATGAATGGGCTTCGCACATTGACGAAGACATCACCTGGGACATCACCGGGATCGGCAACGGCATGAGGAGCGCCTCCATCCCCGAGGTGATTACCAAGTTTGAAGGTACTACTGGTTCGCAATCAAGTATTTCATGTTTCCTAACATTATCAGACAACCTCATCACCTTCAAGGAAAAGGTTCCCGAAGCCCCGACGGTTTTCAACTACAATGCCGACAGCTTTCTCTGGTCTATCCAGCGTCGCGCCCCCCTGGCCAGCGACTGTGCCGACTCCCCTGGGACTCTTTACGTACGTCTCAACATTGGCACGGAAATTCTATTGCTAACATACATGCCAGGACTACATTGAGCTTTGCCAAGAGGCCTGCGAGGAACCTGAAGAATAAGAGGGGTGGGAAACAAGGAGCTTGACGTTGTGCTATTGTTTTAACTAGAGGAAACATGTGTGCCTTACTGTTCGTCTCTCCCGCCGCTGGGGATCATCTTTGTGTGTGTTGTTCTCTATGCATAGAATTAGATACTTTGATTTAAATTTACTGATCTGCGTATACGGTTTCACCTCTGCTTGTGCCCTGTAGCTTATGAATATGAAGTATCAATAACGGTTGACCATAACGAGCAAGGATAACGGAAACTAAGTAACATTATACTACATGACGCGAATACTAGAAGAGTTCCGTTGCTAACGTACGTAATACTGTAGTAGCCAAAGGGTTCGTAAAGCTACTGCTGCTGTAAGTCACCGAAGCCACCTGCCCTCTTACCTGCTCGCGCGTTGACTCTTTCCCCATCCTTGGTCCTCGGGGAAGGAGCAAACCCGCGAGCAGGCAAGAGGATAGGTGACTTCGTGACTTACGGCAGAAGACCGTTAGCTAATTACTCCTCGCGTATACTAATAATTATGAGGGATTGACTAATTACTCCTCGTCGTTGCTTCACGTGATGCCTAAATATCCTATAAGAAAAACAAATTTAGCAGCTACGCTTATGCTCCTGCCTACTATATTCGCAAAGCCGCTGCGCAGCTTTGCTCTACAATTAACTTCCCTATAAAATTTCTCGTTTTCCATTTTCAAGTCTCATTCATCCAAGATAGACAAGTCTTTTTGTTTTTGTTCTGTGAGTATCACGTGATTCAAAGCCAGGCCCGTCCATCGACAATTGGCACCTTTGGAGTCTTGGACCTTTGGTTCCTTTCGACTTGATTCCACGCTACCCAGATTTACAGTAACACAGACACAGAAAGGTTTGCCATCATGCCTAAGATTACAACAACGAATCTGCGCTTGGTATTAGGCTTCCAGACTGTCCCAATACTTCTATCCTGCACGCAAACATTGGCTGGCAGAAATGCCGTGCCGACAGATGCATCAACCACTGTGCCATTGGCAATGTTACATGTGATGGGGTGAGTGGGCAGTTTTATCCACGGTGAAAGCAGGGCATGCTAATAGGCTAGGATGTCGTCGCTGTCCCTCGGGGTACTGCAGATGGTTGTTGCCATCACTGGCCCGCGCAGCCAGATACGAACCGTCATGATGATTGCGGTTCTCATGAAACTCGTCGCTGCGGGTCTCTTTGGACAGGACGGGATGAAGGGGGTCGCGATATGGGAGGGTCTCACCGGTGTTCTCAACGGGATCTGCGCTTTTTTTGCCTGAAATGTCTTTCGAGGCTCGTAGCCAGGCCGAATAACAGTCGATGAATATGTCCCCAGGCCCGGGCAGCGTTCTGCGACCCGTACTCCGTACTGCAGCCCATCACCGGCCGAGGTGGGTAGCGGGGCCCTGCAGGTGTCTCCAACTTTCCAGGTGGTGGCGGCTTTTGGATGCCTCAGTGTAACCCAGACGGCGGCATATGACGTTGCATCAAAGAATCGAGCATGGTCAGCTAAACCAATGCCGAGGTCCCGTCGACGTGTTTGTTCTTGGCTTCTCCGCACGGCCGGCGTCTCAGCCGTGGTTCTACAGTTCCTATATATATAGTCTGGAAGTGCCTCCCAAGGTGTTAGTTGAATCACTCGGGTTGTCCAAACCATCACCATGGAAGACAATATACCATATACGCAATTTGCCTGCATCGGCGCTGGCTTCTCGGGCATTGGCCTCGGCGTCACTCTCAAACGATGGTACAACATTACCGACGTACAGTTCTTCGAACGTTGCTCCTCCTTGGGCGGCACCTGGTACGTCAATGCGTATCCGGGTGCGGCCTGTGATGTCCCCTCAGCATTGTACTCCTTCTCGTTCGACAGTAATCCCCTATGGAGTCGCGTGCTGGCGTCGCAAGAGGAGCTCCTTGCCTACCTCGAAAGAGTCGCCAGAAGGTATGAGCTGGTCGACAAGATGAAGTTTGATGCCGAAGTGTCAAAATGCGAATGGAACGAGGAGAGGGCGAGGTGGAGGCTGACATACAAGGACCTCAAAACCGGCGACGTGTTCCATCACGAATCGCAGTTCCTCTTCTCGGCCGCTGGCCTGTTCTCGTCCCCCAAAGAGTTGGATATCCCCGGAGCAGAGACGTTCAAGGGCCAGATCGTCCATTCTTCCCGCTGGCGCTCCGACCTGGACCTCACCGACAAAAAGGTCATAGTCATCGGCAATGGGTGCACGGGGAACCAGATCGTGCCGGCGATAGCGCCCAAGGTCAAGCACCTCACCCACCTCATCCGCTCCAAGCACTGGATCATCCCGCCCATCGACCGCGAAAACGCCGACATGATGATCAAGATGCTCAAGTGGGTTCCCGGAGCGGTCTTCATGCAGAGGGTCATGGTTTTCGCCTTGTGCGAGTGGGCCCTGATGGGCTTCTACGAGACCCGGTTCGGGAAGTGGCACAGAGAAAGGTACAGGGCGATATCCGAACGCTTCATGAGGAGGAAGGCGCCGGAGAAATACCACGACTTGCTGATTCCGGATTTCGAGTACAACTGCAAGAGGCGAATCTTCAGCTCTGGCTATCTCGAGTCCCTCCACCGCGACAATATTTCCTTGACCGACGAAAAGGGGCTTGAGGTAACTCCAGAGGGTATACGAACGGCGAGCGGCCTGATCGAGGCCGACGTGATCGTTCTAGCCAACGGCTTCCAGAGGCACACGTTCCTTTACGGGACGGAGGTTGTCGGTCGCGGCGGGGAGACTATTGACCAGCACTGGGCTTCGTTTGGGCGGCCCGAGGCGTACAACTGCTGCGCGGTCAGCGGGTTCCCAAACTACTTCATGCTCCTGGGGCCGAATACGGTGACGGGCCATACGTCGTGCGTGCTCGCGTCGGAGAACTCGATCAACTACGCCCTCCGCGTCATCAAGCCCGTACTCGACGGCGAGGCCCGCATCGCCAACGTTTCGCGCGCCGCCGAGGAGGAAAACGTGGCCGAGCTGCAGGAGGCCTTGAAGAAGACCGTATGGGGCGGGAGCTGCGGCAGCTGGTACGTGCAGGAGGAAGAAGGTCAGGTGAAATCCAACCCCATGGCATATCCCTGGAGCCAAGGGTACTACTGGTACAGCTCTCTTTTCCCTCGGTGGGAGCATTGGGAATATACTGTAAGACAACCCACACTCCTTCCCTACCAAATAAACTAAGCTAAATATAACAGGGTCGCGTGTATACCCGAGGGAAGCGCCTTGTCGGCCTCTTGCCCACCACGGCATTCATTGTCAGCCTCGCAGTGACATTTGCCATGCGTTCCGGGCCCGGCTTCCGGGCGTCGGTAATTGATCAGGTCCAAAAAGCACAGGGACTGATTCTTGCAGGTCTCTCAAGGGCAAAATGGGGGGCTTAGGCATATGTTTCCGAGGTATATCTAGTTTCACTCCTTCTTAATCAACTTGACTTTGTATCCCCGATGCGTATGACGAGCTTTTTAGCCGACACCTCTCCAGCGGCCAGAGCCTTCAAAGCGCCCGCGATCCCATGCAAACCTCCCTCTACAACTTCGTAAGGGTGACCGCTCAACTTTCCCTCCTTGAGTGCTTTGCCGAACCACTTGAAGATCGCCTTGCCAAACTCCCTGTCGTCGTTGGTAGCCCCAACCCTGGATTCCGAAGCAGTATCCGTGTGCACATTGCCAACACTAGCGTATGCTTCCCTCGCCGCCCCGGGGTCCTCCCTGCAGGTCCGGATGAAATCTGCGAGCACGGTGGCAATCATCCCGCCGGGGGCCAAGACCTTTCCGAGGTTCGTGACGCTGCCGTTCTCCGAAACCGCGTCGAAGGCCTTGGTGGCGTTGCTGCCGACGGCTCTGCGCAGCTCCGTCACAACGTGATCGTCTCCTTTGCGATAATCTATGACGACGTCGCCCTTGTCGGCGTCCAGGATGCTCTCGACGAAGGGGATACCTCTACCGGCAACGGCGACGATGGGGTGCACGTCGGCGGCCTTGAGCAGCTTAATGCCGAATGCACCCACGGCAGTGGCGCCGCCGTAGACGATGAACGGGCCCCGCTCCGTAGCCGGCTCCCACGGCAGAGGCAGTCCGAGAGTCCGGTACAAGGCGACGGCGGCAGTGGCTGCCGCCAGCGGTATCGTAGCCGCCTCTAGAAATTTGCGTCAGCGCCGTTTTTTTTTCTCGAGCTCCAAGGGGGTACTATAGCGAGAGAGCGCGATTACCCTCGAACGACACCGAATCTGGAAGATGAAAGGTCGTGCCGGCCGGGGCTACGGAATACTCGGCGTAGCTCCCTCCCGGCGTAAGCATCTCGTGGAAGGCGGCGACCCTGTCGCCCTTCTCGAAGCCCTCGACGCCCTCGCCCACCTCGTCCACGAAGCCGGCAATGTCATCGCCCGGGTTGCTGGGCGGGGCGTCGGGCATGAACTGCTGCGACGTCTTCCAGTCCTTGGGGTTGGTGCCGGAGACGACGGTGCGGATGACGAGCTGCCCCTTGCCCGGGGTGGGCTTCTCCGTGTCCCTGATCTCGACGGAGAGGGTGTTGTCAACAAAGGCTTGCTTCATTTTGTTTTTGTAGCTGTGTTGGGATTGGGTTTAGGGGTTTTTTTTCTTCTTTTTTCAGCTTCTCGGCCGAAAAGAAAAGAAGAAAGAGCGGTAGGGTAATTTAGCGGTTGACGGGCCTGATCTTTATATGCGCATTGCCGTGTGTTTCCTTTTCTCTCCTTTTACCTTTCTTATATAATAGCTCACTTCAGGTCCCTGCATTTCATTCTGCAAGCAAGAGTGGGAACATTTGTCCAATGTTGCAATGTACGTATCCTGGCATCTCACTAATGACGTTAACTTGAAGGGGAGAAAAAGAACTTAGAAGGATACAAATGGATGCTAATGAATGGTTTGTTCACGTCGGTTAAGCGAGGGTAGTAATGCATAATCGACTCATTTTCCACTTTTGGTATCCTTATCATGGTAACGTGGGGGAGGGGGGAGGAAGGGTTCTGTCATGACCAATCCTGCAACTAACACTTGACAGTCGAATCGAATGCTGATTTTCCCGATTCTCTGCATGGAAGCCTGCATCGTCGTTTTTTTTTCGTTGCAACTTTGTGAATGGCGTGCACCACCTTGTCGGTTTAACCCCCGGATACCGTAATAAGTCGTCCGAAGCGGAGTCCGAGTCCACCACCGTGGTCCACCTTGAAAAGGATTGAAAGGCAGCAAAGCAGCAAAGCAGCAACGCAGAAAGGCAAAAAGGCAAAAAGGCTTGACCCCATCGTCGGGCAATGACTAGCCCATTACGTCGTGGTCAAAGTCTATTTACGAAATGTTGCGGGGTACTCCGTAGTGTTCATGAACTAAGAGTTGGAGTAAGGTACTCCGTACCCCAAATTGCGAAATACCTTTCCATCCCCCACTTCCCCCCCTCCTCTGAGGACTCTGTAGTTTTCTGCTTCGTAACTCGTGCATACCCTGAAGATCAGGATAGTAGTGATTCGTCAGCTTTGAGTCCTTTTGAGATCAATTCATCATTCAACATGGCTCCAATTCGTCTCGGTACGGCTTCTCCTGCGACGCAGGCGTCGACTGCCAAGACCCTCAGTCTGATCTCCGATATCGCCCAGCGCGCCGCCTCCAAAAACATCGACATCCTCCTCCTTCCCGAGGCGTTTATCGGCGGGTACCCCCGTGGCAGCGCCTTTGGGTGCGTAATTGGGGATCGCTCAGCGGCGGGGAGGGATGAGTTTGCAGACTACTTTGATGCGGCCGTCGACCTCGGCGACACTGTCGGCAATGGTGCTGGCGCGGGTGACAAATGGGTAAAGAAGGAGTTGGCCGAACACGACGACCAAGTCCGCGGCGACGGCACCAGGGAGGAACTGGAAAGGATCTCGAGAGAGACGGACGTATTCATCGTCACCGGTCTGATCGAAAAGGCGGGCGGCAGCCTGTACTGCGCCGTCGTCTACGTCTGCCCCAAGAACGGCATCATCGGCAAGCGCCGCAAAGTCATGCCCGTAGGTTGACACCAATTATCCTTTCTATCAAGTAAATAGCAATGTTTACAACAGCTTGGCAGACCGGAACCGAGCGCCTCGTCTGGGCTCAGGGTTGCCCCTCGACTCTCCGCGCCGTGTCCACGACGATCCGTGGCACCCGCGTCAACCTCGCCGCCGCCATCTGCTGGGAATCGTACATGCCCCTGCTACGCCAGGCGCTCTACTCCCAGAACATTAACCTGTATCTCGCACCGACAGCAGATGGCCGTGATGGTTGGTTGTCCCTGATGCGCACCATTGGCGTCGAGGGTCGTTGCTTTGTCCTGAGCAGCAATATGTGCGTAAGAGACGGAGGAGGGCAGCAGGCCAACAACGATGCACCCCCTCGGGAGGGAAGGACTCCATCCGCGGTCTCCGCCGACACGGACGGTTGCGAGATTATTCTACCGCCGCCGCATAGCAAGAGCCCGTCGAGTAGGAGGCGCAGAAAGAGCGTCTTCGATGACGACGGCAACGAAATCGTCCTCTGCTCTCCGGCGGACAACGGCGACGCCATCGAAGAGCCCAAAATGACGGCCGTCCCGGAGCAAGCTACCATCCCGGATCCAGGCCCGCCCACCAACAAGGGCACATTCGTTTCCCGCGGCGGTTCCTGCATCGTCAACCCGTTCGGGGACGCCATCGCGGGCCCTCAGTGGGAGGACGACCAGGGGCTGATCTACGCGGACGTAGACTTGAGAGACTGCATCAGGGGACGTCTCGACCTCGACGCCGGCGGCAGTTATTCTCGCAACGACTCGTTCAACTTTAGCGTCAAGGGGCTGAATCTAGATCCGTTGCCTTATTAAGTACTCTGTACAGCTCGAGATAATAGCCGTCGATAGTTAACATTTTTTCGCGCATCTACCTCTGTACAGTACCTATCATTGCAATATGCTTGGTACTCCGTTGCGATGACAGATTCCAGGCAAACACATCATCGCGGAGTGTATGACTGTGTCCTCGGTGCCGGGCCCCTCAACGCCAGGAGGTCATGATGAAAAGCAAGCTCTCATTACCATTGGTCCATATCAACAAGATAGAATACAGAATACGGAGTGCTTAAGCTTGTGTAAGCTTCAGAGGCGGTAAATGAAGACTGTCCTACTCTTTCGCTTACGATGAACAGAACACACTCGGTGTACAAAACTGTCAACCAGCTGCTGCTTGTACAGTACCACGTGCCCCCTTTAAAGCACGGACTTCCCTAGCATGATCCGGCCGAGTGTTGCGCTAAATGGGAAAGCGGGGAGGTGCTGATGGCAGTGATTGCCACTGGTACCTGAATAAATGCTCCGTGCGCGACACTTCCTGGGCACGCCCGTGGCCGTTGTGGCAGCTTACAGCTTACATTATGTGGACACGATCATGGCATTTACTCCGTATGCGTCGACGTTTTACAACCAAGGGGTTCGTCGACTAATAAACCTACGCATCCAAACGATTGTTACCACGCGTGCATGTGCGCGCCCGTTTTGCGGACGGGGATCGAGATTTGGGTTTCGCCCGGCTGTAGCGTCTATCATCCCACGTATGTCGCAATCCCGATATCGCGGCGCAGTGGGGGGTTAAACTTGAAATGGTAGGTACATTACGGACTCACGGAGTATAGTTGGCACAGGTAGGTGAAGAAAAGTAGGCAGGCCAGAACTTTGGAGGGGGGAGGGGTTCAAAACCAAGGTCTCAATACTCCGTACGGAGTAAAAGAGGGTGCAGAAAGAGAGTCTAGGCCAGTAGCACGCATGCAGGTGTTGTCCAAGACTTTCCCCGTGCGACAAAGTTGCAGAGGTGTGCAGGCCGGGGTACCTTAGGTGAGAACGCGACAGCTCCCCCAAGTGCCCCCATGACCTGACGCGCGCGGGCGGACCAGCAGTCTTAAAGTGCCCCCCCCCCCCCAGTGCCAGCCAGTGCACCCATGACCACGGAGTCGTCGTACCGGCGGCACTGGCCTAACCACTGACCTACCATTGGCCTACTCAGTAGGTGCATGCCTGCTATTTCCAGCATCACTTCTGAATCATCACCTCCTGGTACGGAGTAATCTCATATCAACCATTTTCTTTTCCTCCTCATTTTTCTTTCCGTCTTCTTGCTTCTTACCTTTGTGTTTGTTCAATCTATTTTCCTACCGAAACCTGACAGCCTCGCTCTCCTCATTTCGACAACGCAGTCTACCACCTTCATTCGCCCATCTCCGATCGGAACTTCCTTCGAGTAAACGCATCAGCTGGGCCTACTCGAGGCATCATGCGCCCGTCCGATGGCCTGCAAAGGTTGGACCCAGAACCAATTGAAAGCACGCCACTGGCCGATAGTGACTCCTTTTCCGAATATGCCGATGACGATGTATACGAGGATGGTTCCTCCAACTCGTCGCTTTACCAGCAGCGCATCCGCGAGCGCCGCAAGAAACAGGTGATGCGCACCGTCGCCTTCATCGTGGCCAACCTGACGGCCCTGGTCGCCGGCTCCAACATGGTCTTTTCCATGTATGCGCCGCTCTTCCAGTCTCGCCTGCACTACACCCAACTGCAAGTCAACGGCGCCGCCATTGCCTGCTCCATCGCCCTTTACATGCCCATCTCTATCCTGGGCTATGTCTGCGACCGCTATGGCGCTCCTCCGCTTGCCCTCATGGGCGCCATATTCTTCGGCGCCGGCTACGGCCTCGCGGCAGGCATCTACCGACGAGTTGATCTGGCCTACACGCACGTCATCACCGGTGGCAGGAAAGGTGACGGATCCTACCCCTTCATGGTCCTAGCTTTCGTCTTTATCGGAGCCGGTACCTGTGCGCTCTACATGGCGAGCGTGTCTACTGTCGCAAAGAACTTTGGCAAAGCCAAATATAGAGGATTGGCAATGGCCATGCCCATTACCTGCTTCGGTCTCAGCGGCATGTGGTTGAGCCAGGCTGGTAGCAAGATGTTTTCCGAGACACTCCCTGATGGTACCAAGGGCGACATTGACGTTTTCCGCTTCTTCCTCTTCCTCGCCTTCCTTCTTTTCGGCCTCGGCATCATTGGCACCTTTACCCTCCGCGTCGTTGACGAGGAGGACCTCATCGAGGAAGCCATTGAGGAGCTAGAGCACAGTGGTTTGCTTGACGGCAGCTCGCTGCTTACTCGTTCTCAAAACTACGGCGTTGACTCGTCTACGCCGCTTATAGAGGCTGAGCCGACCAAGGATGATGATGCTCAGTGGAAGAAGAACTGGGTGCTCAATGCCGAAACCCGTCGCTTCCTGTCCGACTACACCATGTGGCCGTTTGCTCTGGCGTTCCTCCTCATGATTGGCCCTGGCGAGGCCTTCATCAACAATCTTGGTACTGTTCTTGGCACCTTGACTCCACCCACCGCCGAGGGCATCCTCACGAAAAGCTCGGCCGCGACTCAGGTCTCCATCTTTGGTGTCACCAGCACCATTGCCCGTCTGCTCATTGGCACCATGACTGATCTGCTGGCTCCTTCGCCTCATACACAGCATGTCCAGGTCAGCCCTGTGCGCCCCTCTTCTCCCCTGTCCCGCATTTCCATCTCTCGCGTGGTCTTCATGCTCTTCTTCGCCTCGCTCCTGGGCATCGCCTTCATTTTCCTCGCCTCGGGCGCGCTTCAGGGCCACGCCGAACATTTCTGGATTGTCTCTGGCCTAGTCGGTGCAGGCTATGGTGCGATTTTCTCGCTGACGCCGCTCATCGTCACCATCATCTGGGGCGTCGAGAACTTTGCGACCAACTTTGGCATCATTGCCACAATGCCTGCCCTCGGCTCCACGTTCTGGGGTTCTGTCTTTTCGGCGGCGTACCAGGCAGGGGCCAGGCAGTCGGACGAGATCCCTGGGGACGGCGACGGCAATGACGACGACGTCTTCTGTTACGGTGAGCAGTGCTACTCTGCCACTTTCTGGGCGCAGGGTTTGACTGTGTTTGTTGCATGTGGCTTGCTGCTCTGGGCCTGGAAGGGCCGCGGCGGCTGGGCGCAGAGAGGCATTGTGATTTAGTCGGAGCGATTTCGGCGCACGGCGTTGCATAATACATCACTGGCATCGGCATCTGTAATTTTGGGCTGGCATTGGTTTATAGGGTTTGGTTTAGATTGATTGCATCGTTACATCTGCTAGATGGTAGTACCATCACCGGAATGGATTAGAGAACAGGAATATAAACTGACTTCTCATTGTACTTAATGCTGCTCTTGCGATCTGTGTGCACTCCGTGGAGGTGTCTACAGGTAGGTATCTAGGTGGCTCGTTGACGTATTTAAACCACGTGATCACGTAAATTATTCGCGTTTGACAGTCGCGTCTCCCAAGCCCCGCAATGACTTTCTTGACGTGTCCGCCGGCAAGCCGCCATCATGTCGGAACTTACTGGTAAGTCGTCTGAATCTACCTACCGAGGTAGTCTTGTGCTCACAGCTGATCCTTGCAGAGGCGGATACGATTCGTATCCTTGTAGCCACTGATAATCATGTCGGCTTCGAAGAGCGCGATGCCATTCGCAAGGACGACTCATGGCGGACATTTGACGAGGTGATGAATGTTGCCCGAACGGAAGATGTGCGTCTCTTTTTTTTCTTTAGTTTATTTAGGCATCCACTTACGGTATCAGGTTGATATGGTGCTGCTTGGAGGCGATCTTTTCCATGATAACAAGCCATCCCGCAAGTCTCTGTACCAGGTGATGCGCACGCTACGCAAGAACTGCCTCGGCATGAAGCCCTGCCCACTCGAGTTCCTGTCGGATGCAGCGGAGATCTTTGAGGGGGCCTTTACTCACGTAAACTATGAGGACCCGGATATCAACATCTCCATTCCCGTCTTCAGCATCCACGGCAATCATGACGATCCATCAGGCGACGGCAACTTTTGTAGCCTGGACCTGCTGCAGGCCAGCGGTCTCCTCAACTACTTTGGTCGCGTGGCCGAAGCGGACAATATCGAAGCCAAGCCTGTGCTGCTCCAGAAGGGGAGCACCAAACTAGCCATGTACGGGCTGAGCAACGTGCGAGACGAGCGAATGTTCCGCACATTTCGGGATCACAAGGTCAAGTGGTTCCGACCAGGTATGCAGACCGGGGAGTGGTTCAATCTGCTCGCGGTGCATCAGAACCATCATGCGCACACGGCGACATCTTACCTTCCCGAGAACGTGCTGCCCGACTGGATGAATCTGGTGGTATGGGGGCACGAGCACGAGTGCCTGATTGAGCCTACACAGAATCCAGAGACTGGCTTCTACGTCATGCAGCCTGGGAGCTCGGTGGCTACGTCTCTTGTGCCGGGCGAGGCGGTCCAGAAGCACGTTGCCATCGTGAGTGTTACGGGGAAAGATTTCAAGATGGAAAAGATTCCTCTCAAGTCAGTGCGACCCTTTGTCACGAGAGAACTTGTCCTAGCCTACGACAAGCGGTTCAAGGGCCTAGATAAGAAAAAGGACAATAGGCAAGAGGTCACGAGGCGGCTGATGGAAGTGGTGGACGAGATGATTGAAGAAGCCAATGCCGACTGGGAGGCCATTCAGACGGACGACGAAGCTCTCGAGGACCGCCCGTTGCCTCTAATTCGACTAAAGGTCGAGTACACGTCCCCCGAAGGCGGGCAATTCGAGTGCGAGAACCCCCAGAGGTTCTCAAACCGCTTTCTTGGCAAGGTGGCCAACACAAATGATGTCGTGTACTTTTATCGTAAAAAGTCATCACAGCGTAGGTTTCTCATTTTAACCTACGTATATATCTATCTACTAACATCTCTCCCAGGTAAAACTACAGCTGCAAACCCAACCGATGCTCTGGAAGACCTCGATGGCAACGACATGGTCAAGGTTGATTCCTTGGTCACAGATTTTCTCTCGGCACAGTCACTCAAGGTTCTTCCGCAAGGACCTTTCGGTGATGCAGTGAACCAGTTCGTCTCGAAGGATGATAAACACGCGATGGAGCTTTTTGTATCGGAACATCTCAGCGGCCAGGTGAAGCAGCTCCTCGGCCTCGAGTCAGATGATGAAGACCTCAATTCGGCCATGGACATTTACAGGACTAGGATAGAACAGCAAATGGCCAGTGGTGCTGGTGGCAGGGTCGGCGGCGGCTTGGAGAGGAAGAGGGTTCTCAGGCCAAAGCCGGAGACCTGGGACAGCGATTTCGACGGCAACTGGGAAGATGAACCCGACGCATGGACGTACGAGGACCCTACGCCCGTCACCACGCAGAATGCCAGCGGACACTCGAGAATCAAAACTCAGGACGATGACGACGTAATGGAGGAAGACGAGCCACCAGTCAAGCCCACCAAGCGTGCTGCGGCACCGCGGGCCAAAGCTGCGGCACCGAAGAAGGCTCCCGCTAAAAAGGCTCCCCCTACGCGAAACACTCGTCGCAAGGCTGTAGAGTCTGAAGAGGAGGAAGAGGAAGAAGACGTCGTGATGGAGTCGGACGAGGATGCGCCACCTCCACCTCCACTGCCGCCGAAGAAGACGACGACGGCGCGGAAAGCTGCCCCGGCAAAGAAGGCCACGGCTACGCGGGGGAGGCAGACAACGTTGAACTTTTCGCAGGCGTCACAGTCGCAGCCTCCTACGCAGACCCGGGCCAGCGCCAGGGGTAAGGCAGCGGCGAGTAAACAAAAGGCTGTAGAGATTAGTGATGACGAGATTTCTGACGAGGATGATGGGTTTGATCCTGCTCCTGCGCCGACGAGGTCAAGGAGGAAATGAGGGTTTGGTTGTATTTAGAAGTGCCCTGAAGAAGTTCAACCGAATTACCAGAACATGTCTTGATGATGTTTGGTGTCTAACCATTGGTTTAGCATATTTGTAGCCATGTATAGCTTTAGGATGGTTGTCCCATCAACTGACATGATTTTGTGTTTACATTCACCTCTCAGTGTTCCCCATGTCGGGTATAACAATCAATTAGCCAGGGGAGCTTCATGATATCTAGTTATTAGACAACACCTGATAGAGCTATCTAGAATTACATTCTCGAGGAGTCGACAGCTATACTCCGTAGAGTGCTCCCGGGTAACTGTCTGGCCATCACGTGGCGCCAAGACGCTGAAGGCTTGTTGATCTCGGAGTCTAGAACGGGGGGTCTTCACCCGCTGGGCGCTACTATTACGGAGTACCAATTGCTGCTTCAGAGGCTAAAGGCGGTACCCGCCCATAATCCCATCCACAGGTTCCATTGAGGCCACGGCGCTGGAAAAGAAGACGACCACCACCATCCACCAAGAAACTCAGCTTTGGGGGGAGAGGACCGCCCAACCACGAACGACCAAAAAACCGGGAAAGCCAAACGAGAACCGACCCGTCGTTCTATCGTTCCATCCATCCATCCCTTTCAGGAGGGACCCCTGTTCTTTTTTAATATATCTTATTGGCAAAGGCCGAACAGTTGCACTTTTTTTTGGTTTCTTCCATCATTGCATCTTCCCCCATTTTCGCCGACCCAGACGGACGACCATAAACCACCGAAGCCGTGCGTGTATATATATATATATATCTTCGGTCATCGTCACTCATTGCTCGCATCAAGACGCTCGTCTTCGATAAAGACCACCTTTCAGCGTACGGCAACTACAACACTTTTTGTCGATAATTACTACTGCTCTGCTATTCAAGCACAACCGCCGTCACGAGCCATAACGAATAGACGCTGCATGAGCAGCTGACGAAACGTGTCTTCCCCCCCTCCTCCTTCTCTTCGAACGAAAAGCCCTTCTTCATCCGCCTTCAACACACATACACACACACACCCATTTCTCTTTTTTGCCATGAGCGCCAAGGCCTCTGGCGCCGACACGGGCGGCTCCTCGAACTCGGCCCGCAATCGCGAGCACAACCAGGGAAATCAGGGTCGGGCATGCACGCCGGACCAGGCGGCGGCCGTGGTGCGCATCCGCAAGTGCAAGCCGACGGCGTTCTACGACATCCTCGCCCTCGAGGCGGTCAAGACGTCGTGCTCGGACGCCGACATCAAGAAGGCCTACCGCAAGCAGTCGCTGCTGACGCACCCGGACAAGAACGGCCACGAGCACGCCGACGAGGCCTTCAAGATGGTCAGCCGCGCCTTCGGCATCCTCGGCGACAAGGAGAAGCGGGAGAAGTTTGACAAGTTTGGCGGCGACCCGGATAGCAGGTTCGGCGGGGCGCCCCCGCCGAATCCCTTCAACGGCTTTAGGCAAGCCTCTGGGTTCAGGCCTGGAGGTGGCGGCATGAGAGGGGGCATGTTTGATGATGATATCTCTCCGGAGGAGATGTTTGCGCGCTTCTTTGGTGGTGGTGGAGGTGGTGGTTTCGGGGGCGGCGGCGGGTTTGGAGGTAAGCCTTTTTGTGCCTTTGTCTTTTTTCATCTCTTCCCCCTGCCTTTCTCTTTCCCTTGTCACCCAGAGAGCTCGCGTCCGCGCCGAGGAATGGGAGGGGTGGAGAAGAATGGAGGAGAGATGAATGAGATGCGCTACAACGAGCCATGTACTGAGAAGCTAACGAAAACGTTTGATACAGGTCCCGAGTTTGTCTTTAACTTTGGCGGCGGGCCGGGGATCCGCGTGCACCAGTTCGGCGGAGGCCGTCCGCAGCGACGGCCCCGGGCGGCCAACGGGCAAAACGGGCAGCAGCAGGACCAGAACGCCTACTGGCAGAACCTCGTGGGTCTGCTTCCCATCATCCTCTTCTTCGTCCTGCCCATGCTATCCTCCATCTTCAACGGGGCCACCTCTGGCGGCGCGGCGCCCGTCAAGATGGCCTTCGACAACGCCTCGCCCCCCTACACCCTTGGCCGGACGACGCCGCGCCTGGGGGTCCCCTACTTCGTGCGCGAGGCCGACGTGGCGGACTACTCGGGCGCCAAGCTGCGGGACCTGGACGACAAGGCCGAGAAGAGGTTCATACAGCACTTCCGCAACGAGTGCGAGGACGAGATGATGCACAAGCGGAGGCTGAGGGAGCGCGCGCAGGGCTGGTTCTACCAGGACCCGGACCAGATGCAGAGGGCCAGGGACTACAAGATGCCTTCATGCGAGAGGCTCGACAGCTTACGTGTGCCGAGGTAAAGTCCAGTCCCCCTTTTCGATCATTTTCAAAATGGAAAGAAATAAAGGGGGGGAGGGGATTTTGCCCTGGTCAAGGGGGGAAAGTGAGTGCGTTGTTGGCACACAAATAAACTTTTTTTTTTTACGTCTTCGATGAATTCTGGGAAATTGGCGTTTTCAAAATCCTCGTTTCGTTTGTTGCTTTTTATTTTTTTATATCAAATTAGAAGGAAAGGGAAACGGCATTTGCATGGCGTGGCAAGGTTGATGATGGCCTGCGGAGAGAGGGACGAGGGACGAGGGACGGATAGATTTTCTAGCGGAAACAAAGTGCCTGCCTTTTATAATAGATTCGTCATGACGCCATGCTTGACGATAAGTATTGCCCGTTTATACATGGATGTCTCAGTATGTACAGAGTGTGATTATTGAAGCTATCTGGGTATATGAGCTATATAAGTAGTGGCTTTGCGGATGCAGTATGCAAAAGCGTGGCTGGGAAGAGAGGCAAAAGCCGCGGCAGCTCTCATAGCCGGACCAAGGCAGCCTCGAGAAGGATACATGAATATTAACGGGAGCAGCTTAACGAATACTTTTGGTCACTAGTCACTACAAAGGTACGCAGGCAGGCGATTGGGTTTGATAATGTATAGTGATAGATCATTACTATGGATAACCCCCTAACCCTCTCCTCCCCCCCCCTTGCTATGCAAAAGTTGCAGAAAAAAAAGAAGAAGAAAAAAAGAAGAAATACGCTCACAAATGCAAAATTAAATGAACAAGAAAGGCTACTGCTTCTTCTGGCATGGTCGCCAACCTTTTTCCGCTTTTTGCTCCGACTCGGCGTCCTTGCGCTGCCTCTCGGCGGCCGCGTTGCCCAGGATCTCGCGGCGGCTGAGGCCGGCGGTGCTCACGACGCCGCCGAGGGTGAACTCGCCGCCCGTCCAGCCGCCGGCATCCTCGTGACCATCCTCCTCGTCGTCCTCACCCCAGACCGACTGTGTCGACAGATCGCCCATGCGCCGGCCCGTCGTGTCCCAGTCGTACTGGTCGACCTCGCGCTCGATCTGATGGCACAAATCCCAGAAGGCGCGGTCGTGCTCCGAGAACACGTTGTGCGCGAGCTCGTGGCACAGCGTCCTGCGGACGGTGCGATAGTCGCGGTAGCCGTCGTGCGCGTCCGTCCGCAGCCGCAGCTCGATGACCTCCCCTTTATTCCGGTTCAGGCCGAGGAGGCGCGACGTGCCCTCGTGGTCGGATTGCGTGTTGGCGAGGGGCTCCATCTCGGTGAGCAGCGCGACGGAGAAGCGGTGCTTCCGCATCGCGAGCCGGATGCCGCGGTCCTGCTTGAGGCGCTCGAGGAGGGCCTGGCTGCGCTCCGGGTGGGGGAGGTTTTGCAGCGGTCGGACCTGCGCGAAGGTGTACTTGTCGGCATCGCCACTTCCACCACCGATGCCCCCTTGCGTCTTACGGTGTTGCGACGAGGACGGCTTGTTGGACGCGCGCGCCCTGGCTCTCTGCTCCCTGACGGCGGCGTTGCGCCTCTCCACCCTGGCAGCCATGTTCTCGACGGCCTCGACCCGCGCCGCCTCGGACCCCACGAGCATGAGCGCCTTGCCGGCCAGCGTCCGCGCCGGCATCTCCGGGTCCCGGAACGGCGCCTTTAGCATGGCTCCCCGGGGCACGAGGATCTTCTGGTTGGCCACGGGGATGCCGAGCGCGGCCTCGATCTCGCGCGCGAGGTCGGTCACGGTGGCGTCCGA
Source organism: Trichothecium roseum (assembly GCA_026184415.1). NCBI lineage: Eukaryota > Fungi > Ascomycota > Sordariomycetes > Hypocreales > Trichothecium > Trichothecium roseum. The sequence goes on along the minus strand of CM047942.1, from coordinate 4,209,188 downwards.
GGGGAGCACGAGGTCGTGCTTGACTTTGCGGTGGCTGATGTTTAGCGTGACGAGTCCCGCGGCCTCGTCATCTCCCCCAACCGTCGCCGCCGCCGCCGCCGCCGCCGCTGCTGCTGCTGCTGCTGGTGGTGCTTCTTCTTCGTGGCTCCCTGCCATTATTGTGTTCACTGCTTGAAATGGTGAAAAAGGAAGAAAGAGGCAAGGGTGCGATGATTCTTGTGTGTATGTATGTGTGCTTTTGGTCTCGTTCAGTGTGTGTCTGATGGCAGATCGTGGTTAATAAGTGGCGAAGGAAAGCTGAGGAAGACAAGGAAGCTGATATTATTGTTTTTGTGAGTACGGAGTATGTACGAGTGTAGATATGAATTTGGTCTAGGTATGGAAAAACTCGTCCCTTTTTATTTGAACGATGTGTATATATATATATGTATATATATCGGTAGTAGAAGAGTTGTACCGTCTTTGTCGCAAGGCAAGAGTTGCCTGATTACTATTACTACGGCCGAGGCCTGAACGTCTTGCTTTGTAATGCCGGGCGTCACTGGGTGCCGGTATGTGTAAGGGGAGAGAGGCACTAGCCTCACTGCGCCACCACTCTCGTCGCAGAGGCGAGAGGAATGCCCAATGGCGGGCGGGCCGCCGCTGGCTCGACTGAACCACATGGAGAGGCACTAGGGATACTCCGTACTGCTACTGCTCCCTATTAATACCACCATTTAGTTCGAACCTCGCTCTCGGGGACGCGAAGGCGTAGAATCGCGAAGAATGGATTTGCTGACGAAGGATTTCCGTGTTGCTGAACGCTTCCTCTTCGTCTTTTTTCTCTGTTAATTCCGTACTGGCTGACGGAGGACTCTGCACTGCACTCCGTAATTGATTAAACAATGGCAAAAGCAACCTACCTTCCGTGTTGTGTGGTGTTGGCTTTTTCTACGTCATTCACGTGCACGCGTAGGTCCTACGCACTGCTTTTAGGTGCTGCCATGGTACCATGCTCCGTACTCCGTAGACTGTGTGCGGGCTCGTCAGTAATAATAGAAGCAAATGCCAGACCACTTAGAGCCGCCGGCCAATCACGGCCCAAGCGCACCGTGTCCTCTTTGGAAAAAAAGAAGCTACCTGAAGCTCCTGAACGTCTTGCATGAACTCACTCTCCCTTGAGAATTCCCACGTAACTACTTTTACGTGCCAACGCGAATTGTCCCCGAACCCAAATCGTCGCGATACCTGCTCGTCTCTTTTTTTTTTTTCTTTCCTTCTTTTCTCTTTCCATAACGACGGAATTGGTTCCCCCCCAAGCGTATCGTCGGATGATTGTCGTCGTGACAGCCCCTGCGCCGTAGCCCGGACCACACAAACCATCAACCCGCCTTGAAGCCATCATACCTCTTCCGCCCCTCCCCGGATAAAAACCGCCACCATGCCCAACATTTTTCGCATGACAGGTTAGAACAGAATTGCGCAGACGAGACTGTGTCTGCCCTCTAAAAACAAAGGTGTAAGGAAATGGCTGACCAGACGTAGCGGATCTCTCCCATTTGGGGAGTATCCTCATCCTGCTGCACAAGATGACGCAACTCAACGTACGTTACATACTTCCCCCCTGCTTGCCCCCCTGCCTTCAATTGTCCGCTCGATGGGCAGAGGAAAAGAACGAATTGGCTGACGCCTTAAGCAGAGCTGCTCCGGCATCTCGTTCAAGTCTCAGGCTCTATACCTGTTCGTCTACGTGACTAGATATCTGGACCTCTTCACCACGGACAGCATCTACAACGTCGTCTTCAAGGTGCTCTTCATCGCCAGCCAGAGCTACATCATCTACCTCATGACCAACGCCTACAAGCCCACCAACGACCCCAACGTCGACACCTTCCGCGTCCAGTACCTCCTCGCCGGCGCCGCCGTCCTCGCCCTCGTCTTCCCCTACAAGTACACCCCCAAGGAGATCCTCTGGGCCTTCTCCATCTGGCTCGAGTCGGTGGCCATCCTGCCCCAGCTCTTCATGCTCCAGCGCACCGGCGAGGCCGAGACCATCACCACCCACTACCTCTTCGCCCTCGGCAGCTACCGCGCCCTCTACATCCCCAACTGGATCTACCGCTACGTCACCGAGCCCAACCACAAGCCCGACTGGATCGCCATCGTCGCCGGCCTCGTCCAGACCGTCCTCTACAGCGACTTCTTCTACGTTTACTACACCAAGGTCCTCAAGGGCAAGAAGTTCAAGCTACCCGTCTAAAAAAAGGGGGGGGTGAAAAAGGGAGCTATATCTCTTACGCGCTCGATGTAGGAAGAAGGAAAAAGAGAAACCACGACGACTTCGACATGACATGCGACGAAAAAAAAAACCCGAGCAGAGTGTTTTCCAGCTCTGGGAGATAAGGGGGAGAGAATGCATACGATGGCGTTGGAAAGAGACTCGGGAACCGGGGGGGAGGGCGGTTACTGGACTGAAAAGGAAAAAAAAACATTTATGACCTTAGAACAGGAATTTGCGTAAAGTTAATGCGGTGTTTTTCATTTCTTATTTACTTTATACATTTTTTTTGTATATGTAATAGTGGCATCGAGCTTCCCCCCCCCCCCCCCCCCATCTTTGTTCTAGGACAATTGTTAGGTGTTGTCTTGCTACGGAGCAACTTGCATTCATGGAGCTCTGAGCCGGTCACGTGATGCATATGATGTAGTAACGGAGGGCGTGCGCGTGCGTGTGGGCGCAACGCATCTGATGACTTGCAACCATTCAACCCAAGCCAAAAAAAACCTAAAAAAAACCTCCTACAATATCAGCAAAACACACACCTTTTGCGCACAAACAAAAACAAATCAGCAATGTCATCAGAAGCGCCCGAAAACAGCCAGCCGGCCACGCAGCCCGCCGCGGCGGGGGAATCGCAAAACGGCGCGCCCAGCCAGCAGCAGCAGCTGCAATCGCAGCAACAGACGCAGCCGCCGCAAGCCGAGGAGGAGGAGCAGGACCCCGTCGCGCCGCCGCCCATGGAGCCTAGGATGCCCACGCGCAAGGACGTCTCCCTGCGCGAGCTGCTGTCCAAGATGGACGACAACGCGCCCATCGTAAGTCCTTGCCACCTTCCGTATACCGAACAATGGTGTTTTTGAAACTAGGCGGGTAAAAGGGGGGGGGGGGGGGGGGAAGGAAGAAGAAGAAGAAGAAGAAGAAGTTTATCATTTACTAACGAGAAGACGGGGTTGGTGGGAATGAGTAGATACCCGACGCAGTAACGCACTACTACATGACCAAGGCCGGCCTCCCGCCGCCGCCCCAGACCGACCCCCGCCTAGCCCGCCTCCTCGCCCTGGCGACGCAGAAGTTCGTCGCCGACGTGGCCGCCGACGCCTACCAGTACAGCCGCATCCGGGCGTCCAACACCAACGCCAACAACCCCATGGGCACCCTCGGCGCCGCCGCCGGGTTCCCCGTGCCCGGGCAGGGCGCGCAGCTGGGCGGCTTGCCCGGTGGCGCGGCGGGTGGTGCTGGCGGAGTCCCGGGGGGAGGCAAGGAGACGGGCAAGGGCGGCGGGGCGGGCGCCGCGGGCGGACCGCTGGGGATCCAGAGGCCCGGGTACGGCGGCGGCGGCCAGGGCGGCAGCCAGAACAGGATGGTGCTCACCATGGAGGACCTCGGCATGGCGGTGGGCGAGTACGGCGTCAACGTCAAGAGGAGCGAGTTCTACCGCTGAGAGGACGGGCTGCCTACTATGCCCATGTTTGCGGAAGGAGAGAAGGGAAGAAAGGGGGGGAATATGTGGTCATCATCTTGCTTATTTTTGTTTTTTTTGTTTTTTTGCATGGCGTTTTTTTGGCAGCAAAGGGTAAAGGGGTTCCAATCCGCCCGCCCCAAAAGGACAAGGCGTTTTTGTTTTCATGTTTTTTTAATGGAAGAGAGGAACAGCACCATACCTGTTTCCTTTGCGCTCTTTGCTCATAGATTGATTTGGAAAGGGCCGTCTTGCATTTCACGGCCTTGATGTCAAAATGGTACATGTTGCCCTGATTTTCCTCTATTACGCGGTATACTCGTACAATTCATCCACCCGCCTTGCTTCCCTCCCTTGTCCTGATCTTTTTTTTTTCCCCTCTCTATTTCTTCGACTTGAGCCAGACATGACCCTTTCTCGTCCTATAAAAACCAAAAACTCGTTAGTAACCAGCTTTCCCCCTCTCTCCCACCCGAACTCCATCGGTAGGCTTTTTTTTTCTCGACAGGTCGAAACGTACGGCGAAAACTCCCCCAGCTTGTGCCCGACCATGTCCTCGGTGATCTGCACCCGGTGGTAGTCCTTGCCGTTGTGCACCTCGAACACGAGGCCGACAAAGTTGGGCAGCACCGTCGCGGAGCGGGCCTGCGTGCGCACGGGGGGCACCTTGTCCGTTTGCTTCGTGGGCCAGACTATGGGGAGGCTGCAACGTAACTCCCGGAGGGGTTTTCGTCAGTCTTCATCTTCGTCCGCTTCGCTTCTTCCGCTCGTCATCGGGGGGGGGGGGGGTGGAGGGGAGGGGTCTGTTGTCTTACGGCACAATATTCGGCCCTAGAGTGGTAATGGTTAGTTTAATCCAATCCATGACCTTGGGAGGCACAACTTACCCTTCCATACGGAGCGCTTCAGGAGGAGGCGTGTCGGCTGCATCGTGGGTGATGATGTCGCATTGCCCGCCCTGTCTATCGGAGCGACGGGCGAAATTTCGACGTCTGGTTGGCCTGCAGCGCGGACGGGAAAAACGGACTTGGAGATGTGACGGAAGCCCGCCCGCCGCCGGATCACGTGATGCCCTCTCTACTCATTCTCGCTCCGGCCTTGCTTCGTCGTTTGGTTTACATGAAGTCCAGATTCATAGTTTTCCTTTTCTGAGAGGATCTAGTGCTTCCTTGGCAATGAGACGATGGACTCTCCTTTCCATCTCATGGCGTCATGAACCACTTGCTGGTTCATCGGGCCACGAAACCGAGCCAAGTCGACCACTTCGACCAGCCGATTATCCATTTACTATGTAGGGATTTCCACACCAAGACCTCCTCGTCCACACGTACACATCAATTGTCCCGGAACCCCCCATCCTGATCCGTAAACCAAGTCGGCAGTCGGCAGTTATGTGCGAACTTCGCGTTTCAAACAAACCATGTACGCCTGTTTTTTACCCCATTATAAAAAAGCAACCGCCACGCGCCCCAATGGGCCACCCCTCACCCCTCATCCCCCCCCGGCAATTCTTCCGGATGCAACCCCATCAAACCCAACAGCGTACCCGGAGCCATTGTCGCCGCCCCCCTCGGAGGGAGTACTGAAAAAGGTAGCGTGGGCGATGGGGGGAGAAACGATCCAACTATGTACTGTGTATGCATGATGTATGGAGTATGTACGTAGCTTGCTGGATATATTCTCGCCTGGGGACCTGGACCTGGACCTGGACCTGTTTCAATGCCACGGATCCAGAAGCTCCGTTTCAAAACAAACGACTCTATGGCATAGATCATTTCAGGGTAGCGTAGAACAAGAAATATATAAATATGGCCCCTGGGCGAGCTGTCCAACCCGTCCTATTTTGACTCGTTCGTGCATCAAGATCGCGCAGTAGTGATAAGAGCACAGAGTCAAAGAGAAAAGAGCAAAAATGCGTTGCACCAAGTCCACCGTCCTCGCGGCGACCGTCGCCGCCGCCGGCGCCTCGGCCCAAGAGTTCCTCTTCACCGGTTCCAACGAGGCCGGCGGCGAGTTTGGCGAGACTGAATTCCCAGGCCAGCTGGGCAAGCACTATATCTGGCCCGAGACAGATGCCATTGACGTATGCGACCTCCCCCTGGATCTAACCAACGGTTTCATGCTTTCCTTTTCGACGAAGGGAGAGAGAGACTAACGTCTTTGTAGACTCTTGCTTCCACTGGCATGAACACTTTCCGCATTGCCACTCGCATGGAGCGTCTCGTACCGGATGACATCCGCGGCACCATCAACGAGACCTACTTCGAAGGTCTCCAAGCCGTGGTTGACCACGTAACCGGGGCGTAAGTTTCACCCCCCCTTCTACCTCCAGCTATCTCTCTTCTTTTCGAAAAGATGCTGACCGAAATCGTTTCACAGCGGCAACTACGCCGTCATCGACCCCCACAACTATGGTCGCTACTACGACGACATCATCACCGACGTAGAGGGCTTCGGCGCCTTCTGGACCACCCTGGCGACCCGCTTCGCCGACAACGCCAACGTCATCTTCGACACCAACAACGAGTACCACGACATGGAGAACTCGCTGGTCCGGGACCTCAACCAGGCCGCCATCGATGCTATCCGCGCTGCGGGCGCCACCTCGCAGTACATATTCGTCGAGGGCAACGCCTGGTCGGGCGCCTGGAGCTGGGTGTCGAGCGGCAATGCCGAGGCCCTCGTCGACCTGTCCGACCCCGAGGACAAGCTCATCTACGAGATGCACCAGTACCTCGACGAGGACAGCTCGGGGACGCACGAGGAGTGCGTTAGTGCCACCATCGGCGTCGAGCGCGTCACCGAGGCCACCCAGTGGCTCAAGGATAACGGGAAGCGCGCCATCCTGGGCGAGACGGCCGGAGCCAACAATCAGGTCTGCAAGGACGCCGTAAAGGGGGAGCTGCAGTACCTGCTCGACAACTCGGACGTCTGGACCGGTTGGCTGTGGTGGGCTGCCGGACCCTGGTGGGCCGACTACATGTTCAGCCTCGAGCCCCCGTCGGGTACTGCTTACCAGGAGCTTCTGAACGATATCACGCCCTTCATCGGTGCTTAGTTGTCGTGCGGGTAGTGCCGGGAATGAGTAAAGGAAAGAAAGGAATCATGCCCTGCGTCCTTGTTGTAGTTAGCAGAGCCATTCAGTACATAAATGCAATATATGCAGTTCAGTTCAGTTCAACTCACCTCATCGTAATGCCATGCCAGATAAAAATCGACAAAATGCTACTAGTAGTCACTGAAAAAGAACATAAAACGTACTCGGTAAAAGTTCCGTTGCCAACGTACCTCGTAGTAGCCAAAGAATCTGTCAAGTTGCTTGCGTCAGTATATGTGTCCTTCCCGAGGCTGCTACTAGGGCTGCTGTGAGGTCTATTATAAGAGCGTGGTCACTGCTGGAGGCTGCCTTTGTCGTCCGCCTGGTGCTTCTATAATGGCGTTTGCGAGAGAGTGCGCTACTCGAAGCTATAGATATAAGTGTGCGTTCTGCTTCGTCGGCTGTGAGGGCAGTTGAAAGGGTACAATGTACTAGTAGCTGCGTGGGGTGCTACGAGGGCTGCCTCTCGCCTTCGGTTCGTGCGCGGGGCCTCTCTTGCTCTCTTCCTAGGGGTACCTACTACATATCTAGTGCCTCCTCGAGGCAAGAGCAACGGTTTTAACAAGACAAGAGGGCTCGCTTACAGCTTGAAAGTCACGAGTTCGTGCGAAGATCTAACCCCCTGGCCAATTGCTTCCCCGTGTCCACTACCATAAGTAACAATCAATTATGAGCGATGAGCCAGCTAGTACCTACTACCCGACGTTACTTCACGCCACGGCTAAAAAATACTACTACTACTATTACTTAGTAGTAGTTCCCATGGGGAAACAAGTTCTGCTAGTTGCAAAAAAAAAACCAAAAAATAGAAAGGGGGGGCGGGGGAATCACCACGTAAGAACTCCAGGTGGCGCCACATTAGTCGTCCATGTGACTCCCGGCTTGTAGACGTACGCGGTGTAGCCCATGACAAAGGGCACGACGAAGAAGTTCTCGTCGGTGCCCCAGTACCTGTAATCCCCGTCGCACCAAAACTTGGACGGGATCAGGTCGATGTTGAGGCCGACGGCGTAGCTCGACATGTCGCCGATGTCGCGGTGTGCGTCGAGGACGACGAGCCTCAGCTCGTTCCCCCACGGGGCCGGGAGTGCCCGGCTCGGGTGCAGATGGCGCTCGCGGCCGGTCATCTTGTGGCAGTAGATCATGTTGTTGTTGTAGAAGCGCGGGGCCTCGCTGTCCCTCTCGCCCGGCGGGGCTTCCTCGGTGGGATACTCGATGGTTCCGTTGTAGACTGCGTTCGAAAACTTCTCCACGATCAAGTTGAAGCTGACCACCTGTACGCATGCGCAGGCGTCTTCGGGGTCGCGTTGGTGGATGCAGTGTATCGCAACGGTGCCGTGGGAGTTCAATGCGCCGTGCATTATCTCGCATGTTATATCCTCGTTCCTCCTTGGCGGTGGGGCAACATCAGCATATGGGCAAATGTCGTTGTGGCTGAGATCAAAGCAACTCCTGACTTCCTTGATGCATCTACACACTCCATCCTCTACTTCTAGCTTCACGGCCACCGCGGTACCTATAATATGTTAGTTAAAGCTCCACGAGGTCACCGTAGCTAGATGCACTAACCTGAGGGTTCACTCCAGGTGACCCAAATAATATCTGGGTGGATGGGATGCAGGTGTAGCATCGGGAATGTCTTATGCTCACGCGAGACCGGAATGTCATATGTCAAGGCGAAGTCAATCACTGAGCCATGCCACGTCCATAGTGTAACTATAGAGTCGCTTCCAGAGCCGGTCAGAATGGCCACCCTCTCATCTCTGACTTCACACCTCTTGACGAGGGAAGCCATAGTAAGGTGCATCCACGTCTTTTGCTCAAAGTGATATATCTTGCTACTGAAATCAGCACCGCCAGAGAAGAGATAAACGCGTCGAGCCACGGTGGAAATGATCAAAATCACCTACAGTTGTCTCAGCGGCTCCCCTCCTCTTACCAGCTCAGTCACGACGAGCTTCCTGCTAATGGCCCACAAACGCCCGTGGTCGTTGCTGGTTCGCGGGTCCAAAGGAAGCCAGTACTTCCCACGCTTACCGGTGTGGAGATTGTCGACAAGAAAGCTCCTCGACTGGCTGGGGAATAGGGCTATCATGCCATCATTGTAAATTGGTTTGGTGTAGCGTCTATGCTGGGGTCGGCCGATGAGCCATCTAGTACTACTAGGAATGATATCCTCCTCCTCTGGCAACGTGTTCATGTAATCCAGGGGCCAGACAACGGAAGCAAAGTTTTTGCAGCGTGAGTCTCCCGGTAAGGGGCGTGCATATTCTCTTATTGAGCAGGTGAGTGTGTACATCAGGTCTTGGTTCGGATTTAGTTCCATAACACCAGGGAAATTCTCAGCGCAGACACCGAACATGACCGGATCA